>VYZX01010797.1:0-100672 GCA_013401335.1 Brachypteracias leptosomus
TGGATTTTATCCCACTGATATAGCAAAGACAGAAAAATCACATCTTCAGAGCCTAAAGACTCAGAATTAAGCACCCCAATTGGTTTCTAGAATTGGGGTTTTTTTTTTTATCAGCTCTTCTCACAGCCTATAAACAGAATCAGTNTGAAGACAAAAAAAAATCACATCTTCAGGGCCTAAAGACTCAGAATTAAGCATGCTAATTGGTTTCTAAAATCGGGTTTTGTTTTCTGGGGGGTTTTTTATCAGCTCTTTTCACAGCCTATAAACAGAATCAGTGTAGCTTCATTTTTATACACTCATGATCAATTCATTTACAAGCAGTTACCTCAGACTCATTTTAAAAAGTCATCACCTTTGTCCACTGTATGTTACCTGAGTGTGGACCCTCCTTTATTGTACTATTTATTGTCATAACTTCATCAAGTTTATTTTACTCCACAGTGCTCTGGATTAAAAAACTGCTCCTTTCAGTTAGACACAGGTGAAGGAACAGTGACTTCTTACATCACCCTAGCTTGATTACTTGCAATGCCCTCAGACCCTGGAGGGCAGAACTGGGATCCAGAACCCTTTTCCCCAGCTGGACCAGTAGATTAGGTTGTTTGACACCAACACAATTTCTTGAGGACTAAGTGACTCAAGTCTCACTTTGCTTGCCACAGAAGGGTCAGAATGACATTTGATAGCTCCTGGTACTTAGGTCAGTCTAGACACTTCCATGACCCCAAATGCCACAATCTCTTTGCACAGTCATATACACACACCCTAAAAAACATTAGGCCTTTGATAAAGATATTTCAGGGTTTTGTTTGTTTATTTGTGTGTGGTTTTTTTCAAATTGGAATTCTAGAAAATTTCTGTTCACCGTGCTGGCCTCATACTGCTGAAAATTCTGGGAAAATATCCAACAGGCAGCCAAGTTTTAACAGCTTTCAAACTTAACAACAGCTACAACAATTCCAAGAGGATGACAGGCTGTGACTTATTTTCAGATTATTCAGCATGTAATAAACAAGACAGCAATTCTACAGTCTTAGGACAGCAAAATGATAAAGTACATCCATGGAAATTCAGTCAANGGGAGAGGACTCAGAGTCAGTGCCGCTCAGTCAGGCCGTACACAAGTCCCCACGTAACACATACAAGGCCACAGGATATTTTAGTTTAAAAAGTTTAATCGAGCCACCTCCTCTCACCACTCGCCCCTCAGCACAGCCCATGAAGAGACAGGAGGATTATCTCCGGTTATCTGTGCTTACTCCCCGGGGCCGAAGCCGCAGAGCCGAGCGGACTCCCGGGGGTTCCCCTCTCCCGGGCCGTTACCTGCCTCGAAGAGGTACTTGGGCAGCTGCGTGCTCTTGCCGCTGCCTGTCTCGCCGGTGACGATCAGGAAAGGCTGCTCCGTCACGGCCTCCACCAGGGCCCGCCGGTGCCGGCGGATGGGCAGGGCGGCGCTGCTCTCCATGGCGGCTGAGGCCGTGGCACCGGGAGACCCGACAGGGCCCAGAGGCCGCCCCGGCCGGTACAACAACACCCCTCACATGACCCCGCCCGGAAGCGGCCCCGCCGCGCACGCTGATGACATCACGCTCGTACACGCCTCTTCTCCGCTTAAGCTCCGCCTCCCTTCTAAGCCCCGCCCCTGTTCTAAGCCCCGCCTCCGGACCCCTCCCCTTCATTCAAGCCCCGCCCCTGCTCCCCCCCAGCCCGCAGCTACCTCCCTAGTGAGCCAAACCCGTTGTTTTTATACCCAAATCTGCTGCAGTTTTTCACAGTGGCACTTTAGGGCCGTTGGCCAGCGCAGGGGAGCCCAGCGGCACCTCTGCTTGGGCGTGGGGGGGGGTGTCCCAGTGCCTCAGCCCCTCCAGCTCTGGCGCTGCTGAACTGCAGCTTAAAACCAAACGAGTGACGTAACCCATGGTGGTTTTCTCAGCGGGTCAAAGAGCCCCTCGCCATCTACACGGGGAGGGGGGAACAGCTCCATGAAATGAAACGTCCCCGTGATTCACCGTGGATCTGCCGCCCGAGACCTGACAGGACGTCTGTGGATTCGTGTGACCGTCTGTGGGTTCATGTGAACGTCTGTGTATTCCTGTGAACGTCTGTGGGTTCATGTCAGACCTGAAGGTGGCGAGCGATGCACGCCCAACACGAAGCCAGCCCCAGCCCACGGCCCCAGCTGCTGCCTGGCGGCTGCGGCTAAACCCCGCTTTGGTAAAGCAGACTCTTCACATTGTGTTCTGTCCGTGCGTCACAACGTTTGTTTCCCTTGCAAGTCGTGTTTGTCAATGTTTCACCCTTCATCAGGCTGTGTCAGTGACAAGGATCACCCAGTAAATCTGTCATCACATCAGGACCAAGTTCAGGGCACCTGCTGACTCCGGTTGTCACCAATCGCCTCAATTTCTCCCTCTGACACCACGGGAGGGGTATTTACCTACCGGCCGACGGGGAGGGCTGGGCTGGGCGCGCTCTCTGAAGCCTGGGAAATGTTACAGCAGTCCCCAGTGTCGCCAAATTCAGATGTCTAACCTATAAGTATTTGTTTAGTCTGTCTACAAGCTGGCATTGTAAAATCACAGCAGATAAGCTGTTTTTCTTCCTTCCCTTACTCGTGTAAAAGAACCGTGCAGTAACTCTTTCATTGCCACAACCAAGAGATACCTGGGATTATGTTTCGGGGTTTGTTCTTTGAGATGTTTACAACAATTTAACAAAAACAAAGGCAGACAAATCCCTTCTTCAAAAGCACACAACAAGTATCAACAAATCATTCACACAGTGGTCTTTTTGGCAACATGCAGACTCCTACTTTGATTAAGACTCAGGTGTGTAAATCATGGAATCATAGAATCATTTAAGTTGGAAAGAACCTCTAGGATCATCAAGTCCAGCCTTTGTCCAACATCTCCCTGATCCCTAGACCATAAATCTTGCAGTGCTGTCTGAGGCTCTCCTGTAGCAATTACCTAAAACAACTTAAATGCTCCTCTGTAGGGATGACAAGTGTGTCAGTCTGGCAGTGACACTGCTAGAACCAATCTAGAGCTCTGTTCTCTCAAGGTGCGTAAGAGGATTTGCTGATACACTTTATATCCCTTTATGAAAGCATATCATGTCTGTTGCCACTAGTAACTCACTCAGTTAATGGTGATCATACACACTGCTTTGTTATTTCCTGCTGGAAACTTCAAACACACCCCCACTACACCTACTAATAATTATTTAATATTTTTCGCAGATCCATCTGCATACACAAATGCATGCACGCTTGCACATGCTGCTTGGTTTTATTTAAATCACACACTGCTTTTGTCAGACAGCAGGGGAGGTAAGGTTTCTCAATTTTCTTTTTTCATACTCCTAGCCTGGGAATAGCAGATTTGGTTTTAATCAACCTCTTTGCAGTCTTGAACTTTGTCCTCGTGGAATACAGTGCCATTCATTTAAGGATTTCCCTCTGTCTAATAACATTAATGAATCGCACTCCACAATTCCCTTGTGATCTTATCTCAGTTTCACAGATGGGCAAAACAGAAACAAATTAAGGGGTCTGCACACACCACAAATCAAAGGCAGAGCTGGGGGAAGAACCCAGTAATCCCAGCACGATTCCCTGCTCCAATAACTCCATAAAAACATGTTCCTAGCCCTGCAGCTGCTCTGTCAGTACCATGTTGCACAGGGCAGCAGTGGCTACTTTCAGGCTATCCAGGAGGACTGAAATTGACCTTTTTCTAAGATTTAGCTGTACACATAACTGCAAATTCTGTAGGTGATAGAGGGCTGTATCTCTGCCAGCTTCCTGTGCTGAATTATTCCTCAGGATGTCTTTTTCCCCTTCTGAGCAGAGAATATCTCCTCTTTTCTGATGAGCAGAGTTTTAGCAGGATATGAGGAATATTCCAGCCCCTACTCGTACAGCACAGGTTTATCCATCTTCCCAGAGTACTTCCTGGAGAATTTTCTTGTCCTTGCTCTGGACAAAGTGGTCTGTCCACGACTTGCACAGCATCACTTGGTACCTGTGAAGAAAACCACATCTATTAATTACATTGGGCAGGCGAAGGCAGATAATTGCCTTGTGCTTGGAATCTCTAAGTAGGACCACTTTCTAGAAGCAAGATCCCTGAGCTGTGATTTCAGTACAAGCAGCACAAACCAAGGTTCCCTGCAAGCTGCACTCCTGTCAGACAAGCAGCCCCTTTTCTGACAGCCGCGAGTTCTGTGGCACTGCCTGTGAGTCATTATTGAAAAAAACCTTTTTCTTAAAGCACAGGAAGAGTGCTGCAGAGAGAAGGTGTTAGACAGCAAAAAACCCAAACCCCTCTTACACCTCCGCCTGTTATCTTACAGTGCCTTGCTGCAAAACGTTTACAAATTGACAATTTTCTCTCCATTTGTTAAAAATGGCTTCTTTTTGAGGGCAGAATCAGATGCCTCAGCCTTTCTCCTGCATAATGAGCAGATCTTCCTTGTGTTTAGCTCCATGGAAAACAACCATTTCCACAGTGCAGGCTTCTGCCAGGGTAGCCAGGTTACTCAGAACCATGTTCACAGGTTTCTCCTAGAAAAGGCTGCAGGAAATACAGCGCTGGCAGCAACCTGTGCTTCTCCTGGCTTCGTTTGTTTTGTTCAGCAGGTGGCAAGGGACGGAGTATGGTTGGATCCAGGCTAGGAATTGCTCTGCCAGGATAAAATACTGGTATTTCTGTGCTGGGAAAGAATTTGCAGCATCAATCCACCCTGAGAGCACATCTCAGCTGCACAACACAGCTCCTGTAGAAGCTCCTTAGCCAGATCTCACTTAGCTGCTGTTGGCATGAGGGAGGAGATAACAGCTACAGCAATTCCTTGTCCACTTGCTGCTGGCCAGACAACCCCACACAGCTTGCTCTGAAGCCTGTGCCCTCACCCCTTCCTGAGCCAGCTGGTCTGAGGGTGCTGGGGCTTTGTCTGCTCATGGCCACAGCCACAGGTCTGACCTGCAGTGAATCACAGCTACAGATCCAGGTCTCTCTGCCCCAGTTCTGCAAATGTTTCTGCACAAACCTTATTGTATTCAGTAGAGGAGACCTGACTTAGTCACTGCAAGCCTCAACTGTTACTCTTAGAAGCCTGTTTTCTTTTGTCTTTCAAGTTGGTCTATGATGGGCCAGCAATTAATTTTGTTAATTTACCACCCTCACACACACGCCTGCATCACCCTTTTTAAATTTAACTCCAGTGTCAGAGCTGCAGCTGTTTCCGAGGCCACATCCATGAGGGATTGCTGCTCCTGCCAGGTGCAAGTATGAATTAAAAGGTCATGGGCTGGGGGGAGGATTAGGCTTTGGCTCAGCTGTTCACATTCTCATACAGAGCACGGTCTGTCCGTCTGTCAGCCCCACACATGAACCAGACAGGTGAGAAGCCAAATATTGGAAACAATTCAGTGACGCTCATACAAAGCCACTGCCAGAGATGTGCACTCTCTGGGGTTTATAAAAAGCTTTTACAGCAATCCTCTGAGCAGCCCTGGGAGCCATGAAATTATCTGTACAGAGATATAAATGCAGGATGGCATGTGATCGGACTACCCAGAGACTGAGGGATTGGAGAGAACCTAAATCTTTAAATGGTGTCTGAGATTTTCATGTTAAATTGGAACATTTTCTTCCCACGCTCACTTAAGATGAAGGCAGGCAGCTACTTATGAGCAGTTAGCAAATACACCTACTACTGAGAGCAATCAGGGAAAAAATCCACCAGGCATGGACCAGATCCATCTCCCTAGATCTCCACCTGAAGTATTTCACTAATTCAAGGCCTTTTGTACCTGCAGTAATGGAAGCTGATGGCTATTTTAAGACCTTCTCACACTTGCACTTCTGTTACAACTCATGGGAGGCTTCTAATCTATTTCTGTATATTAGACATCATTTCTCTTCTGACTTCTTTACCAAATGTGCAAAATAATCAATAATTCACTTAGGCTCTACATCCCCATTAGAGTGCACCAGGGCTGTGATTTAAATATATTTCTGTGTCTGTAAAACAAGCAGATGCCCTAAACTATTCTGGAATTGTCCTCTTGGTGTGACAGCACCTCCTACCACCCAAAGCAGTTTTATTTCCTCAACTACTAAACCTAGGACAAAATACTACCCTTTTGTTCTATATTAAGACCATAGAATAAAAGCAGCTGACTGCTTTCCCAGCCTCTGTCCTCATGGAGGGGAACGTGGGGTGAAGAATTAACCCCTGGCATGAGCCCTTCTCACAATAAGTCACTAAGAAAAGCCAAATCTCCTTGATGCTCTCCCAGAATTAGATGGTGAGGAACTGGAGCCAACCATTGCCTTCCTCCCCTTCTCATAGCCCTCACCACACACAGCAGTTAAGGGCTCACCCATAATTACAGGGTGATTTCTTTCCACAGCCTTGTTTTGAAGCACCTGAGTTTCATGTAGTTTAATTAAGAAGAAAAAGCAGGTATTAAATCCTCCCATCCCTTACCACCGATGCTGTCACACCTCCCGAGTCACTAGTAACCTCATCCCTTACACCTCCCTGGGTTCAGCCCGTTTTGTAGGGGGGAGTAGGGCTCTAGGAGATTAAGTGACCTGGCCAAGGGTGTGTGTGTCATAGAGAGTGTTCAAAGTGAGAGATACCCAAGAGCCACATCCCTGGGTTAAGAGGTCTGGCTAGAACCCAACCAGCACTGAAGCTCATGCTTACCAGAGACTCAGCCTTGAGATCCAGGGACAAGGAGACAGGCCTATCAAACAGACCACCAAAAAACCCGTGTATTTTGTCTGTGAATCTAGACCAGAGGTTGCATTTCCCAATTTCCTCTTGTCCCTCTGTTTAACCCTTCAATGTCACCAGCTGAGGGTGTCCACAGAATCAGCAACAAGGGCAGAGCACGCGGCAGCCGCACATGTCCTGTAATGACTTCATCTCTTCCACCAGCTCTGGAAAAACAAAACCAAAACCAAATCCTCAGTCTGACATAATTGTGGCCCTGTTATTCATGGATCTTAAATTGTACTCCTTCATGAATTTTAATATGCCGTCCATTTTCTTTCCACTAATCCTACATTAGGCTGGAAGCCTTTCTAGACTGAATGTTTGCCCTCCGTAGCTCTTTATTCCCTGCAGCACCATGGCCACCGTGTCCCCAGGCATTGCCCTTGTCTCAGCTGGTCTGACAGCCAGGCTCAGCCAACATTAAAGTGCTTTCTTATTAGGTGCTCTAGTTTTGTGCACCCATGACAAAAACAGCAGGCCTGTTGAATAGACACCCTGTGAGCACCAGCTGATTTATTTTACCCATGATTAGCTTGGATATTAATTGCACAGTATTTGAGACAACACCTGTCTGTGAATCTTTAATGCTGCACGTCTGTAAATCTCTTTTTCCAGCTAAAACCATCTCCACAAGTCATCAGGAACAAGTGAAAGCCCTCCAGGAAATCCTCCTTTCCAAAGAATTGCAGAATTTGTGGTGGTGTTGCTGCTGAGAGACACACAAGAGCAAAACACCGACAGTTGTACACCACCATCGACTGTAAGATGCTCAACAGCCTTATTTTAAATGGCATTTAGATTTGAAAGCCAGGCAGGACCATTAGATACTCTAACCTGACCTTCTGCAAAATGCAATTTGAGCCTGTTATTTCACTACTAAATTTAGTAATTGGTTCAGCTGGAAGGATGCTTCCAAATGGAAGGTACCTAGACTCAATTTGAGAAGGTGCTGAAGCCACAGCTGCCTCTGAGCTGTCCTGGCACAACAGGTCTGCCTGAGGAGCAGAGCCTACAACAAATGGAGGAAAGATGCTACTTTTGTGTAAATTGCTAAGGATATCAAGCCCTGCCTTCCTCTGTCTCACAGAACCCTTATTATTACATGAAAAAGGGATATTGTACAGTCCTCAGCTATCAAGTTCTAAAAGTATGGGAACTTAGATTTTTAAATGCATGTTAAGGACCTTTCCTGGCCTTGACTGCAAATGTTCCCAGTTGCCACTAATTTCACTTGCAGAACCGGTGGTAATATTTATATACAAAATATACTTCATGTTTGAAGGATTCCAGCCCTGGGGATACTTGGTGCTGGCCTGTGCCATTAGTGCAACAGGCAGGCACCGGCAGAAATGAATCTGACCTAAAATCTGATTTAATTTAAACAACACTGACCTTATGAGAAGTGTGGAGTCCGAGCCAGGCCTGCAAATCCCATCTGTTTCTTATTTCTATAATGGGCAAGCTAAAACCCTAAATCCAAACAGCTCTGAGCTTTGAATCCAAATTTTGCAGCTTGAATCCATTACTAGGAAGGACGACGGCTCGCCCAGCACAGGCTCCCTTCAAATTGAACACTGGGATTTGCAGCACAGCACTAAATGGAGGAGACATATTGCTGGTGACTAACAGCTAACCTGGGAAAGTTCCTGGAGGTGGAGATTCACAGGCTGGTGAATAAGTTGACCCACTCCTTTGGTACCCATAAAATTGTTATTATGACACTCATGGACTGAGGTGGTGTTTTGAGCTCCTCCACTCCTAGGAGCTAATAAAAACCTGCACTAATTCTGTTAGGTATTATATTAAGTTATGGGTTTTTCTGGGTTTTTTTACTGCAGTTTTGATGTCAAAAAGAAAAAAGATCTAATCTATAAAGCAAGTGTCTTATTAGGCTTTTATGAAAAAATAAAAGTGAGCATATTCAGAAAAAGCCTTGTCTCTGTCCTTTAATTCAAAGGAACATAGCTGGTGAAGGCTGATCTCTGAACGTGAATGGAATTTGGCAATAGCATTCCCATTAGCATGGAATAAACCCATTAAATACATAATGACTCAAGTATAACAGATTAGAAAAATAAGTGTGACAATGTAAGGGTCCTAATTATTTTCCATCCATCTACCTTCACATTAAACACCAAGTTTTGATGCTTCCTGAGATGCTGGGTGAATTATTGAATTTTTAAAGTGATGCTCTGTTTATAGAGCTGCAATTACTCAGTACTGGCCTTTGGAGAAGAATCCCCGTCCCTCACTAATGGGTGCTTCTGATCTCATCCGACGTGGAGGATTTCCTGAGCACATTACAAATGTTATTCACTCTGCCTTTTTAGCTTAGCCAAAGATTTAATGACTTCAGCACAAGAACTGTATGTTTCTCTGTATTTGATCTAGATTTGCTCCCTGGTGGCTGATGCTGTTCCCTATGTACGTACACGGACACTACGGGAGTTCTTGGACTGGTTGGATTATAAATTTTTTGGGTAAGACTCTTGGTATTTAGCACAACTGATCATCTGAACCTCAGACTACCTTTGAAACCTGAAAATACATCCTTGTCTCACTGCTAGGGTTGGGTCAGCATTAACTATTTTTTGCATAGTGGACCTTTGTGCCCTATCTGGACTTCCCATTAAACAGCCCAGATAGAACCTGAAGCTCCTGAGACCTTGGTGGTCTGGTGCTGGATCCATCCCAGCCTGGATGAGGTAGGCAGCTACCTCCAACACAGCTCTTTTTTCACTGGGTGTGAAACACTTTTCAGCAAACATTCAGTTTTTATTTACTACCCTGTAAAGTGAGCGTCTCTCAGAGTTTATGGAAAGACCAAGTTTTCTGGCTTAAGGGAAGACATGAGACTCTGGAGTAATATTCCAAGATCAGGCAAAAGGCAGAAAAAAGCCAAGGAGATATTCAGGTCTGCTGCTGCTATGGTCCTTAATTTGGAAAAGCTCAGAAATATTGTTCCCTACACCCTGAAGCAGAACATCATGACCTTGAAAACGCAGCCTGCATCTGGGATGGGGCCCTTTTGCAGCACATGGGTTCAAGTTTAATCTCTCGCCAATATTGCAGAGCTGCACCCTGCTCCTGGGCACCACTGGAACCACTGTCCCTCAGCTTCTTTCCAGCTGATTTGCCATCTGAGTCCATCACTCTCCCTGGGATTTAAATCTTCTCCATCATGAAGCAAAACCTGGATGAATCACTTTGCTGACGAGGATTTGAGATCTTTCTTTCCCCTCCGCCTTCTCTTGTACTTTGAGATGTTTAATTGAGACGCTGCAGTACTCTCCAGTAAGATGGTTCATCATGGCTTTTTTAAAGGGAATTATTGATTGTTGGTTCCACACCCCCCAGCATGGGGCTCTGCACTGGCTCAGCTCACCATGTGCCATGGATTTTAAACCACCAGCAAGCATGGGGGGGGATTCAGTTGGATGCTGGTTCATCTTCTGTTCAAAAAAACCCGCAAAAACTAACAAAATATTGTCATTTTTTCCTCCTTTCTTCAGTGGCCGCCCACATGCTTGTGATTCAAGAGATTTTCCACCAAGCTTTTCACTGCAGAGTGTTTCTTTGATCATGTCTTGCACTGATGACTGTCATTTGTTTTCAGGCTGCTCCTTCCAGCGCCTGCTTCAGGTGCAACGTGAAGTGAAAACACAGCTTCCTCCATCCTGAGTTTGATCAGCAAAGTGACTGCACGATTTGTTCCTACCCTTATTTATCTCTGAAAGAGCAATCAGAAAATGCAGGGTTTGTGCAAACGTATGTAAAGCTTCCAGAGGATCAGGAGCCCAGCCCAGAGCAGGGAACCCCCTCCTGCTGCCGATCTCGGAGCATCTCGGAGGGGAACACCACCCATCACAGCTCCTGGGGGTCTGAACCATAGGCCCTGAACCAAAGTTAACCTACAGATGAACCTTACAGCCAAACAATATGTCTAATATGCATAGTATTTATCATACATGCAATAATATCCACCTATATTTTGCTATTTTAGTATGAATATATTTAGATGCCAACTTATAAAGCTTTGCTGTAATGCTTATTTTGTACCAGTAACCAGCAGAAGAATTTTTCCCATCTACAGGTATGCTGTGCAAGGCCCTGGAACCTGGCCCCACTGAGAGATACGTGATTAAACCCGAAACAGACAGAGATACTCCTTTTGGGTTACTCCCTAAGCTCTGGTCAGGCTTTGGGCAGAATCCAATAGGTAAACAAACACCAGATGGTCCCACATTTTAAATTCTCAAGGTCATCTATTCAGCTAAGGTTGTTTATTCAACTGTATAAAAACTGGACCCTCTTGCAGCAACGATGGATGCCCCACCTATGAGTGGACACACTTTGTAGGACTTCCCAGTTGCCAGGAAAATGTTCCCTAAATCCTCACTGCAACCGGGATTCCCCAGTGACTGTGGGTCTGGGTGATGGTTTGATCTTTTGAGGTCCCTTCCAATCCCTGACATTCTGTGATTCTGTGATTCTGTGATGGTAACATATTAATAGGGCAGTTACTATATATTACTATAGTTACTTCTATATAGTAATGATGAGGTGCATTACCCTGCTTATTCCTGCTGCTGCTTAAAATTAAAGTATAATGTTTATCTTTTCTGACTAACCATATCGTTTTATCTCTGTATCATCTTAAAGTAGACAGTAAAATAATCCTGAGCCTTTTGTAGGTGTCTGTGTTCTTTCTGTTGGCCCTGTCAATTGGGTCTCCTCACTTTGGGATAAACCTCATCCTTAGAAACGCAAGAGCAATCCCAAACTGAGGGACTCCCCATCACTCGCCCTGCAGCTCCTGAGGGCACAGGCTTCCCTCTCGGGTTTGGGGAGGACTTGTGTGGGGAGGGAATGGTGCACACCCAACACACACACAAGCTCTGCTGGGATAGAGCGGGACAGTTGCAGCCCTTTGAGCAATCTGTTCCCTGAGGAATCAAACAGCAGCCTACGATGGAGAGACTCACCAGCTCCTCCCGTATCTCCACATCAGAGCTGGGCAGCAGCAGGTGACTCACTGTCCCCAGTGATGCCTTTACTTCTCCAAATGCTTAAAGTCAGAATTTCATCAGGTCTAGGACATTTTGTACCCAGCAGTGAAGTGCAGTGGGAATTGCTGAGTGATGCTCTCCTGATTGTATTAACTGGACATAAACCTTTCAATCCGCTGCTGTGTGACAGAAAATAGGAACAGAGGCCACTGAGGACCTCCTGGAGCCACTTGATCTCATGCTCGCTTTCTGAAATAGAGGCATTTCAGCAGCAGATTCATCCTGCTGATAGTCTGAAATGCCCTTGGTGTGAGTGGTTTGCAAGGAGGTGCCTGAGGGTTGAAAGGGTCCATAGCGATGGAAGCACCACATGGGTGCTGCTGAAGCTGGCATGACACTGGCACTGGTGGGGAGTAAGAAATGAGGGCGTATTGAGTGGGTTTGATTTACCTGTTTCACAGACACACATCATTGGGGTGCTGGAAAGCCCCATGACATGGGGAAGAAGGCAAAGGTTCCTCTTTTTCAAACAAGTGGATATTTTGCAAGCTAATTCCAATGCAAACACACAGACACAGACCTGCTTCTCCCCACCGTGCTGTGGGAAGGAGGGAAATCCCCCTAAGCAGAACCACCCCAAACATCCATGGCAATCATTTTTAATGCCATCTCATGAGACATGAAAACCAGAGCCCAAATGGCTCACTAGAAATCTGCCTCTTACAATGAGTACGTGTCCCCATCAACCAAGGGCAGCCAGAGCCCTACAGCAGCCAGCCCTGCACAGGGTGGGATTACACTACCCCCGTACACAGAGCTGAGGGGTTTCAGCCCAATTTTGGGATGCCCACCTTCACCACACCCCCAGCCTTCCACCATCCTCTTCCAGAGACATGACTGCATTTTTGCTCAGCAGCCTGGCCTGACATTGGGGTGTTTCAACCAACCGCAACGTTCACAATAAAAGAAAATGTAAATCACTTCCAGCACACACGTTAACCACGTGACCAGCAGCCTCCAGAATTCATTGTCCTCTGGACAGGATGAGGCTGTGGATGTAATTGCAGTTGCTGTTTGCTGGAGTGATACATTTTCATGGTAGATTTAATTTTACTCTCCAGTATTTAATTTTTTTCTTTTCCTTAACTTACACAGAAAAACAGCCCTGCAGGGCACAGGGGAGGACAGGCTGGCAAGGCAGGGCAGCTTCGTCCCTGCTGCAGTTCCACGAGAAGAGGAGGTTAATTAGCAAGCAGCAATCAGTGCCTGGGAGAGCTCCGCACCCACAGCCCCCAGCACCTTTCAGTGCCTTTATGGGGAGAGGGGTGATCTCGGGGTGCCAGTAAACCCATTTAAGTCCGTTACTTAAAACAATCTAAATTGCAGAATGATGATTTTTCCCCCCATTTTCCCCTCGACCTAAACTAACCTAAAGCTATATGTTAAGCACAGCTAAACTCTTAACAAACAACACACTAAAGCATCTGTGCAACGAAAATTTCCTCCACCTGTATTAATTTTCACACACAAAGCTCCTCAGGCCCGTCTGATACCCGTGTTAATAACTCTCACTGCTGCACCCTGACAGGCTGAATTACTGATTTTCTCTAATTCATTTTTTCTGTCTCGAAACGTGGTCTCCTCTGTCTAATGTGAATTAATCTTTTCACCCAATCTGACAGATCTACAATTTAGTATTCAAATAACATTTCAAGAATAAAACCAGTTTGTGACGCAGACACCAGTCCCTGGCATGAACTTGAGATGTCCATAGTAACCTGACATCTCTGCAAGCCAACGAGAAGACTTTCAGAGTGGGTTCCTGCCTTTGCTCTTATCATCACAAATAAATGCAAGAACTACAGAGGTTATCAGGGAAAAGAAGCGGCATGTTCTGGTCAGGCATGTGTTATGGGTATCTAAGAGATGGTGGGATGGGCACAGTGCCAGCAGGGATGGATCCCACCATGGGATGAGTCGCCTCTTGAGGGATCTGCCAGCCCTGGCTGTCTGGGACACTGCAGCTAAAGCATAACTCTTATTCAATGAAATGTTTTGAAGTGAAAGACCTTAAACTGCTAATGGAAGGATCTCAAACACTGCTGGCCAGGCTGGGTTTGCAGAGCCTGGTCCTCACCCCACATTTCCCACGCCATGGCCCGGGAGCCCTTGGGGTGCAGCAGCAACTCATCTGCATCTACTCCTCTGCAGGAGGCAGCTCCCAGCCTCATCCCAATTAATCATCTCCTAATGACTCTCTGAACCAGGAGGATTTCCTTAATTATATCACGCGTTAGACTTTAATCAAGAAATCAATCTTCCACGCCGCCCGAAACCCGAGGGTACGGCGTGTTCAGGAAGAGGAGCCTGGGGTGTCCCTGGCTCTGCACCGAGGGGGTCCCCGCGATGCCACCGGCCACCTCCGTGTGTCACATGGCTGAGCAAAGCCCAAGGACTCCTCGGTCACGATGGCGATGCCATCAGCGCCGCTCAGCAACTGTCTCTGCCAGCACAGGACTCTGGTGTCCCCCCCTGGAGCAGCCCTGGCTGCAGCAATCGCTACCCAGCGATGGAATAAAACGTGTGGCTGGGGCCGCGGGGCAGGTCACACTCAGCCCGTGTCCCACACGGGGAGGGAACGACGCCTGTTTACTGGGGCACAAACACAGCAGAGCTGTGCAAGGAGAGGCCTTCTCTTCTGCTCCATGGCACGGCTGGACCCCAAAGCAGCTGCTGCAGCCGTCGGAAAAACTCCCTGTTTACAAATACGTGGTAACAAATGCACAGGGACAGCCTGCAAAGTATTAATAGCTCGCTGCTGCTGCCACACAAAAACGATGCTGTGCCCCGAGCGATGTGTTCGGCTGCTGCCGACGCTCTCGCCTGGCTGTGCCCTGCAGCTTTTGGCAAACCCATTAGCTGCTTCTCCTCGCCCCTGGCCATGGCAGAGCTGATGCTGCTCTGCTCGCCCCCTCTCGCGACCTTGGACATGTATCAGGAGCAGACCTGGGCACCCACTAATCCCCACAGGGCCCCAGTGATTTATTCCTTTCACAGGGAGCAGCAGCAGTGGGTTATACGTGGAATTTGAAGTGGTGCATGTCGGTGCAGGGCTCCTTATGAACCTAACTGGAAATTTAATTAAGCTCCCTGCTCACCCGGTGCCTGTGCCCCGGCTCAGCCGAGCACTGACACCCGTATATTTCTCGGCCGCCTGACGCAGGGTGCCAGGCAACGCAGCCTCGTGTCCCGGCTTAGCTGGTGCCGGGCTGGATGCGGGGAGAGGATTTGCATTTTTCAGCAGAGGCCTCGCACAGCTTCACCTGCTCCCGGCTCACACCGGCACTGACGTGGCCCCGAGAGCACCTCCTGCCTCTGCAAACCTCATGAAAACAAATAGAAACCCCGGGCTTGCTGTGATCTGCTCTCGTGTCGAACACCGTGCAAGGTTGCTGTGATCCAAAGGAAATAATATGTCTAATTAAATATTAACCTCGCGTTTTTGTTCTAGTTTATGGGATGCTGAGAGGCTGGTTGTGGCAAAGGATTTCTCTTAAAGGATGCTGAGCACCCTGGACAGACAAGAAACCCCCTGTCTGGAGCGGAGGACAGGTTGATGGTCGTTACTGGCCTGATCCAAACCCCAGCAGTGACAGCAACTTTAAGGAGGTGCAGCCTCTGAGGCACCTTCAAGTTCAGGTTATTTTGGTGAAACAGCTTTAATAACATTAATTTTAATAATATTCAAAGAGTTCTCCTTGCCCGCGGGCAGAGGGAAGAGCATCCACCTCCTGCAATGCCCATATCACACAGGGTACCCCAATTTTGCCCAAATTCACCCCCAGCCCCATGGTGCTGGATCAAGCAGCTCCTCCACAGCAGGGTCCCACAGGGATACTGGGGGTTGGGGGGTCTCACCCTGACCAGTTGGGTGCAAAACATTCCCAGCAGCATTTCACAGCATAACATTGCTCAGATTTTTTACAGTGGATTAATGGATGGGTTTTCATTCTCTCCTTTCTGAGGAGCTCTGACTGGGGAAGCCAGCCCTCATCAGTTTTATTTTTCCTGATATCAGTAGAAATTTTTTTCCGCGAGCAGCTGCAAAGACCCAGCAACTTAAAACAAATACAAGTTCCTGTGGTTTTCACCTCCAGGTTTGCTCAGCCAGGCGCTCCCCACACCCCAGGAAACTCTCCCTAATTGCAGCAAGGCAGTGGTGGTGATGGGAGAGGGAAATAGAAAGGGTTGGGTTTTTCTCTGTTTATAGAAAGGTTTTTTCTAGCTAACAAAGTGCAAATATAGAAAACAAAGATATGCAGCAAAATCATTTAAGAGAGAGTATTATGGTAGCAGAAGGGAGGGAGACAGGTCCAAGCCCTGAGCTCACCTGTGCCAGCAAAAGCACAAACCAGCTTGGCTGAAACCTGGGAGGCTGCTTGGGTTTCAGATTGAGGGAGTGGACAGAACATTCTGGTGCGTTTTTCCCTCTGCAGAGCCCTGCTGTGCTTTGCTGGCCATTGGGCTGGGGCTGCTCAGGCACCACGTCCTTTCTCCCATCTCTCATCTGCCTAGATGATGAGGATGCTGGGATGAGGAAGGGATTTCCAGTACCTGCTGCTTTTGTGAGGAGCTAAAAATAAAAAAAGCATCTGCTAAAAATAATGAATGATCAGGGAAAAAAATGCTAAACCCCAGAGATCTCCCTAGACTCTGAGGATTAATTTTAATTTCCCTTTAATCCGGACCAAAGTAGTGACATCACTGCTGGAGGGTACGGCTGCCCTGGGGACCAAAGCAGGACTTGTGCCTCCCTGCCCACCCCTCCTGGCAACATCTCAGGACCCCGCTCACTCCCAGCACCAACCTTTGGGTGCATTCCAGAGAAAAATGGGCACGCTGCAAGCAGGAAGCAAGAGGGTTTCACTTGCTCCCACAAGGGCTGTGGCTTAAATCCTGAGGCTGCAGCTCTGGCTGTGCCTTCCCCAGCTCAGTGCTTGCCATGGTGGGGATTAGAGTGGGGCTTGGTGCTGCTCTGTGTGCCTGGGTATGGTTGGGTTTGGGTGCTCTGACTGTACAGCAAACAATGGCCTTGGGGAAGGAGGGAAAAGGGGCCAGATGTCCCAGATTACAGAATGGGCTTCTTAAAAAGACAATTTACCAATACTCTTTAGTTTTAGAAAGTACTGATCAGAGAGAAATACTTAGTTTGTGATCTCCCAAAGAGACAAAAAAATGGAAAACACATTTAGAGGAGCAAGGGATGCTACGTCCCCAAAAGCCACTGCCCACCCCATCCAACCCCACAGCTCACAGGTCTCCAGCCCAGCACATAGCCCCTTTCTGCAAAGCCTCAGAAAACATTTCCCTGGCTTTATCCAAGTGATAAACCACGATAACATGAAGATAAGAGCACAGGCCAGGCCCTGCAGATCCTCGCTAACCATGCATATGGAAAACGGGGTGTATGTGTGTTGAGCATCATTAAATAGAAACATTGCTCCCAGCTTATCTACTGCATTCAGATATATGCAAATATATGCATGCAATAATTTACATACAGAGCTCGCCTAGGACTTTGCTTTGATGCTGGGAGGAAAACTCCCTTAATTCCTGGGACAAATGCAGGGCTCAGTGCCCCCCACGCAGCAGCTAAATTTGGGGTGGGGGTTTGGGATGGATGGGCTCAGAGGAGGGAGGCAGGGGGACATGTTCTGGGGCTCTTTGTGCAACAGGGTCTCAGCCTCAGAAACATTTTAAATGCTGAGAGCCCGTGAGTAGATACAAGGGCTCATAGTCCAAGGTGTGATTTATATGTAACAGCACATAAACACTCAAACTGGGGTCTTTAAAAATGCCTCAGTCTTTGCCATAATGCTGCTACTGTGGAGCTGCAGCAGCTCCTCGTGGAGCTGACGTGTGTCCCTGGAGCCCAACGCTGCTTCGAGGGGAAAAAATATGAAGAAAAACCAAATCCAAGCAATTCCTTACAAGATGCTCCAAATGTGTTTTCAATTCAAGAGTGACTAGAGAGGTAAGTAAATATTTTTCTGGAAAGGAAATTACATTGTGTTTACACCTAATGCTGTTTGCTGAAGCACTGCCCGCAGTTGAGCTCCAGCCTGCTTAATATTTACCCAGCTGGAGGAGATGCTCAGCGGTGTTTGGCCAGGCCAGGCATGATATAGGTGAAGAATTCAGCATTTATACGTATAGGAAGCCCTGTGGTTTCATGAGCCAAGATGCACAAGACCCAGCGTCTCCTTGCTGGGCTGTGTTTTTGTGGAGCCTCAGACAAGGGGCTGCTGTTGGACCAGAGCTGTGTGGCTGCTTGGCAAGGGCAAGGTAGATTAAAAGCAAATATTTAAGCCAGGAGGGCCCAACCTGCAGCCTGCTGGGGTCTAGCATTGCTCTGCAAAGCTCTTCCCATCACAGGGAGCTTTGCTCTGCATGGTGGGAAGATCTCCCAGTCGCTGCTCTGAGTGCCTGAAGGGGATTGACCCAACATTTGCTCTTCCTGCAAAGACCTTTTTGCCACCCCACTTGGCACAGCGATACTGGAGGGACACATATCATGTCCCCATGCCTGGTGTCTCCCTTCCTGCAAAGCAGAGGGGAGAGACACATGGGAATGAGCTATGGAGCCCCTTCCCCAGGGAAAGCTCTATCTGGACAGCAAGTTTAACGGCTGGTGCATCCTCAAGGTCCCACCTAAAGCCTGTGCCCTTTGCTCCTTGGCAAAGGCACTGCCCACACAGGGTGTCTGCATCACGAAGCAGAGCTAACCCAGGCTGGGGCTCACCCCTCCTAGAGAAACAAATCTACAAGACCCTGAAAATGGTGGCTGAAATCTCAATATTTCCCTTGCACACAGACAGGACAAAGGCACTCGCTGCCATGTTGCTGGTTTGGGGAACCGTAGCTGAGGCACTAATGAAGGTGCCTCTGTGCTGCCTTTGCTCATCAGCCTGGAAAAGAGCACAAAGTTCTCCCCTCCCCAGCTCCCAGGTGCCAAAAGCTGCCAAAGATCAGGCTTAAGTTCCGTGGACTTTGGCAAGAGCTTGTGCAATGAAATCCCCTCCAACACCTTGGGAAACACAGGTCTGAGCTTTGCCTCCTGTTAATCATTGATGAGAGGGGTGGTTTTGCCAGACAGGGCAGTGGGAGCAGCTGGGGGACAGAGCTGGGCTCCCCATGCCACCAGGACCTGCTCCAAATCTCCCACCAAGCCCTTAAGCAGCTTTCACCTGGGATTAGCTCAAACATTCCCAGCCTCTAGTTCAAAATAGCTTTTCTTGCTTGTAGGCAACTAACCCAAAACGAGCCCCCTCTCCCTCAGCCAGCATCTCCAGGAAGGTTTGGGTTTTTTTCCCCCCTAAGACTTGAACCTTGCCTGGTTCTCAGTTTTTTTTGATTGAGAAACCAGGACATGGGATGCACACAAGGATGTTCAGAGCTTGGTTGTGATGGGGACAGGTGACTGTGGCCCCCACAAACCCAACTGAGCAAAGCCCGGCCTGGTGCAAGCCAGGTCCAAAGGGCACAACCAGCCCAGATCAGGCTGAACACTCTGCATTTGGGGGAAATTCAAGTTATTCACAAGGGATAGACACCTCCTGCATGAGCTGAGTCTGTCCCGACTACACTGAGCTCCTCTTCTCCTGCTGACAGCAAACGGAACCAAAGAAACTCCCTTGTATATCTGGGGCTGTGAGGACCTGGGGAGGAATTGAGGAGGGGAAACAACAGCCCCTTCTGTAGGATGGAGCCCCAGAGCAAAGAACTGCCAAAACCCCACAGAGCAAATCAACAGTCCCCAACTTCCCCAGGCACCCATCAGGCTGGGCCAGGTTGGGGAAGGACGTGCAACCAGTCACATCCATAAACACCACATATGACGTGGCTGTGATTAAATAAAGGACATTATTAGTGCCTTGCTAATGGCTCTGGGCGCCAGCAGCGGAGCCGTTCGGCTGCGGGCATCTGCCAGCTCTTGGGAGCTCATCCCCACCAGGCATCAGTGTTTCAAAGATTAAATTCACCTTCACAAGCCTGCAAACAGGATCCACTTTAACAATCCCCCATCGCAGCCACGGTGACAAACTCCTCCCGCAGCCCTGATAACCAGGAGCACAGAGCAGCAGCAGCTCCATAAACAGCTCGGATATTGCATTCAGAAAGAAATCTGACCTCAAATTAAAGACAACAGAGATTCATCCCTTCAGCCAGTTCATTTCCTCCCCTATAAAACCTGCTTCCACCTGGGTCCTTCCTACTGACCTGCCACAACACCCCTCCTGGGGAGATGAGCTTGAGCAGCAAAGCCTGGCCAGGATTTCAGCAGCACCAGCATTCTAGATAAAGCTCCCTCCCAGCAAAAATAGATCATGGCTTCTCCAGAAACCAGCAAAACCTGGGGGTCAGGGGAGGCCCTTGTGATGGGCACAGCTGGTACCTCATCAGTGGCATCTCAGCTATGGGCTGCTGGTGCTTCATTA
The DNA here is from genome assembly GCA_013401335.1 of Brachypteracias leptosomus. NCBI lineage: Eukaryota > Metazoa > Chordata > Aves > Coraciiformes > Brachypteraciidae > Brachypteracias > Brachypteracias leptosomus. The sequence continues at coordinate 20,303 of VYZX01010797.1, forward strand.
CTCTGCCTTGTGGCTTTATGTCATCAGGGGCAATCCGGGTGTTGATGAGCTCAGTGTGGGAGATAAAGGCTCCTCAGCCAGCGGCTGGGAATTGATATTGGCTTGATGAGGTGCTCAGTGCCCTGTGAGCCTGGGTTTGGTTGCACCCCTGGTTTGCACCATGAAGGCTCCAAGGCTTCCCTCAGGGCATCCTGGTTTGTACAGCATCTGCACCATGACCGTTTCACCTCCAGGCAGGAAACTCCAACAAAAAGCCACTGGATTAATCACAGAGATGGAGCAAAAGCCCCACTTTGACAGGATGAGACAGCTGCCAGCAAAGTGACTTAGTGAAGACGGGAAACCTGCGTCAGAGGCTGAATCCTCCAACGTTTCAGCTCCTCCAACACTCAGGCTCAGCTAGGAGAGGCCCTTGGTTTTTGTCCTGAAGCCCTCATAAAAATAGCACAATTATGGGAAAATCCTTGTCCAAGTGGAAAAGAAAACACCAGTCTGGGTTTCATAAGGAAGCAGAGCTATATAAAAGCGAGCTCCTATAGCCTTCTGTTATTGCTGTAACGCATCCAAAAACTCACACAGAAACCCTTTGCTGAGGGGCACGTTTCCACAGGGCGAGGTCGGACCACTGGTAAAGTATTTTATTTTTTTTCCCTAGTATTTTACTTCACCTAATCAGAAGTTTCCGTACATGGGGAACAAAACGTCTGCAGAAAGTCCTCAGCAGCGCTGAGCAGGACGGCCCTGGAGCCGCTGCTTGGTCCTGAGCCATGAATAACAGGACAGCCTGGAAAACCTCCATGGGTTTTTTCACAGAAAGTGAGTGGGTGTTGCCCATGGCCCCTGTGCCTGCTGTCCTCACAGCACCATTTCCCCAGTCCCCCTGTGCCTGCCCTCATAGGGATGATCCCCTCTTACAAACTTGGGGTGACTGACTGATGGATGTCTCTCCTGGAAAGATTTAATGTATAATTAATGTAGGTGGCCACCTCTTGCATGGCCTGGGCAAGGCTTGAGCCCGTACCATCCTCAAAACTCTGCTAAAACAGTGCCAAGAACCTGAGGAACCCTGCTTAGCCATGGGGCTCACTGGGGGCTCGATGGCTTTTGGGGCCATGTGCAGAGGGATGGCACCAGGGCTCTGTTATTTCAGCTGTTCCCCGTCCCAGGGACCCCCCCTCTGCAGCCAGGACAGGCACCCATGGGGTGATCGCCTTCCAGGTGACAACTTTGTGCCCAGCCTGCGTCTGTGGGACATCTCTTGGCCAGTGACACGGGGAATGGCCTTGACACTATTTATACCCTGGGCTGGAGCTGGGTAAAAATAACCCCGGCATGTTGGGCAGCCTGAAAGTGCTACTGTAAATTCTCCCTGTCAGCAATAAAATCCCCCAGCTCAAGTTGGAGCCGTTGTCCCTGTGGGAGAGGCAGTGTGGGGGAAGCCCAAGGGCATCTGTGAGGCTGAACCCCAAGTGATTCATTTGAGAAAGGACAAAAAGGATCAGGTGAACCACCAGAGAAGCGACTGGCAGCATCCTTCCCCAGCTCCTGTGTCCCATGAGAAGGGCTGAAGAGCAAAGCAGGAGTGTCAAATTGCTCTTGAACCAGGATTAAAGGCCACTGGCACTGCTGTATTTATAGCTTCATGATCATCTTTTGAAAAAAAAACCTCATTGTGACTGGTAGGATCTGAGAGGAGCTCTGGGAGCTGCCCCACGCTTGGCCCCATTGCTCTTTATAGCCCGTCCTCTTGCCACAGGTAAAGGTCATGGTGGCTCCAGCAGCACCATCACCTTGCTGGGCAGCACCTCCACAGGGACCGAGGTGGGGGTTTCATGCAGCAGCATCCATCCCCTCCTCCATCCCCCCCTCCATCCCTCCCTCCCCGCCATGCTCTCCTGCTGCGGAGCCGTGGGCCAAGTTTGCAGCAGGGAAGCTGCAGCCGCTCGCCAGAGCCCACGTCTGCTGCTGTCTGAGTCAGCTTATCTGCACCCGGCTATTAATAGATTGCTTTGGCTTGCTCCTGCTCTAATTGCAGTTTAATAATACATCTAATGCAAGCTGGTGAGAGCGCTGCCCCACATCACAAATATAGCGGCTGTTCCCTGAGACTCCCCTCTCACCTCGGCTGGGAATGGCCCCGGAAGTAGAGGAGACCCCAGCCAGGGACCACCACCACCTCCCGGCCAAGGGGTTTGCTTCCTGCTTTCGGGGTAAGCGCAGCCTGAGGCTGTGTCATGGTTCTGGCACTTCTCCATTTAACAAAGGGCTGACTCGGGGCTGGGGGCTCTTCCAGGGGCTGAGGGAGACCCCTGAATCATTACTCAGATGTGCAGGATGGGAAATATGGAGCACGACACTTTTTCCTGAGTAGGAATTTCCCTACAGGGCTTACATCCAAGCTGGCGAGGTGCCACGGCCGATGCACACAATTTGTCTGGTCAGGAGGAAACCGGCCTGAGCTGCACTTTGAGTCCCTCTCCCACCAGAGAGGAGCAGCCACCATGTCCACCAGTCCCTGTCCCCGTGCCCCAGGGATTTCTGCTGCCTGTGCTACTCAGGATTGCTGCCCGTGTCCTCACCCCATCAGGAACAGATGGCTGGTGGAAACCAAATTCTTCTTCTTGTGCACACATGTGGCCATGGGACATGTGGCCTTGGTTAGCTGCCCTTTCAATGGAGTGATTATTGTCTTGACAACACAGAATGGAAATGGGGTTAAATCTTTTGGGATTTTTGAATGATCCAGCAGCAACTGTTCAGGGGTTTGGAGGAACAAGCCCAGTACACCAGTGATGAGCTGCCCTGCACTACACCATGCTCATCTCCAGGCTCCACCTCATGCCCAAAGGACTGGCCTTGCATCTTTTGGAGATGTCATCATCCCCGAGACCTTCTTGCTGCGCAGGGCGGAGGCAGCACACGTCTCATCCTCCCACCCCACCCCTGAAGGATGCCGCAGCCTCCAGAGCACACACCCAGCACGTCACTCAGGCACGGCGCCAGCGATGGCCAATTAAGGTTTTGGTGAAACCAAGAACTCAAATTACCTGGAGTCCATTGGGCAAGTAATTAATTGTATTGAGCATCCCATCAGCTGAACCTGTTCACCCACGCCGTGGGCACGCACAGGACGTCAGTTCATAGTCACACCTTCCTCAGCTCCTCCTTGCCTCTGACCTCTCAGGTTCAGCTTCTCTTGCTGTAGCCTGAGCTACACTATGAGTTCAAGGCATTTTGCAGCTGGCACGATCAGGTTCTCTCCAAAGAGGGTTAAGTTGCTTTTTCAGGCATGTGGGGAATTAAGGGCACTGAGCCGGCGAGCAGCGGCACCGTGAACCGCCGGGCACTGGCACAGGGCACGGGGACAGGTCCCAGCCATCTTCAGCAGCAGGATGAAGAGGAATTGCATCAGCTCAGCCAAAATCACCTCAAATAAAGCACTGCCTTCAATTCGACTGCAGTTTCAAATGGATTCTCGAGCTGAAGGCACCAGGAATCAGGAATGTTGTGCCTCACTCACCTGGGAGCAGAGGAGCAATTCTGGCACTGAAGCAAATGCCGCTGGATGAGATGAGCGGTGACAGGCTGTGGCTGCAGCAGCAAAAGTCACTTGTAAAAATGTCACAGTGTGTATCTGAGACGGGCACACTCCCTTCATGATTCAGAGGAACTGCTTTGTATTTAATGCTGCAGATCACCCTCCCTCTGTGCCCTCTTGCCTTCCAAAGCTCAAGGTCTGCTTCCCACACACACATTTTCTTTGCTTCAGGACTAGTGCAGATGAAACCCAGGAAAATCTCAGTTGCTGAAGTTTGGAAATGGATGTTTTGACTGGCAAACACCCATTGAACACTTCATTGAGGCTTTGGTTTAACTGCTAGTAACAGGTCTCTCCCACAGCCACCCCAATATGACTTTTAAACAGGGAGCTGTTGTGCTGCCAGCTCTCTCCTTCCTCAGGCCAACACCAAACTCAGCAACATCCCCTCAGCATAACTTCATCTTTTATTGTTCTTCATTTGTTTGCTCTTCTCCATCTCAAATCAGCCAAGGGGAAACACACCATGGAGGGAGAGCTCAGCAAGTGACCCCAACAGGAACTCTCTTCTAACTGACCAGCTCCTTGTTGCTGTTTCTGTTACTTCTCTCCAACTGGTTCATTTCCTACTCCTCAGACTGACCTGGTTCCTGGTTGATGTATCTCCAGCCTCACCCACCACCCCAACCACAATCACCCGGGGCAGTTGGGGCCTCACACAGCTGGGCCAGGTTCTCCCTCTGGGTTTTGTTCCCTTGGGGAACAAAACATGTTGCTGGGTTGTGTCTCATCCATAGGTCAACTCCAACTCAGGGCCCACAGCCCAGGCCCCAGCACTTAGCTGCACAGTGAACTCTACCAACACACAAAACTTCCCAACCCCCCACTTGGGGTTTCCTCTTGTACTAAATTCTAGATTTCGGGGGCTAGGGACCATCTTTTTGCTCTGCCCCATGGGACCCTTGCCCTGGCTGCAGTCTCTTCAGTGCTGATGTGCTCCAGGTGCACACCAGGTGACTGACCCACACCAACAGGTATCAGAAAAGAGGAAAATGTGGCTATTTTCAAGTTAAACTTAACACTTTTTGAACAAACAGATTATGCTGCCTTCAATTTGCACACAGATTAGAAGAAGAAACACAGAGCAGGAGTTTTAGTACTTGAAAATTTTATTTTCTCAAATGAGCACCAACACATATTGTAAATATGACAAACAATACGCCTCCCTCTAATACTGAAGAACTATATACAATGTACAAATACATGAAAAGGTGAAAACCAATTATTTGAAAACAAACAATTGCATTTATTACGGAAGCAAATGACCTGAAAGAATATGCCAAAAAAAAAAGAAAAAAAAATTAAAATAAGATCAAAAGAAATAAAAGTATACACAATTTGTAAACACAAGAGCATCAACAGACAGGCTGGTATTGGAAATATTCTCCTTTCGTTTTGTCCGTGGGGAAAGCATTCCCATTTGTTATGAAAACAAAACAAAGGACACACAGTTCGTAACTATGAGAATAGCTTATTTGTGGGTGTACCTTACACAATGCCATTCTGCTTGCATTTAAACAGGTTCTTTTTTTTTTCTTTTTTTCTGAATTCAGGATGATTTTGTTTCCCCTCTTCTGCTTATTTTGAAACAGGATTCTGCAAAATCTATGCCTAACATAATCGTTGAATTTCTGAGGCCTCTCCCCTGGTGGGAAGAGCTCCTTCCCACCCAGCTGAGCTCTGGGTCTCACCAAGCTGTTGACCCAACCGGGCTTTGGATGACATCTCTTCATCCAAGAACTGGTTCACACGGAGGCGTGATGCTCCTCCCAAACAAGGAAGTGCAATGAAATGCATGATTAACACAATCTCACAGACCAGTTAGAAAAATGCATACAGAGAAAATTCTCACTTGATCATCACAAGAACAACAGATTTCATTCGCAGGGTGGTTTGGTTTTGGTTTTTTCTTTATATTTTTAAATCGTGTGCACCAAAAACAGAGAATTAAAGAGCGTGCAACAGTTATTCAGCACTGAAAACAGCTCCTTGCTCAGCAAAACACAGTCCAGTGGTTTGTGCTGTTGGTCCACTTTGAGATAAATAAGAGACCCAATGAATTAAAAACAAAGAAGGGGGAGAAAGGGGAAGGTTAAGGACAAAAAGGAAAAACAAAAAAAAAAAAAAAAAGAACTTTACTGCCAGAGAGGTAAACTTTTACTCTAATTTGTTATGTAGCAGCCTGGTTTAAAAATAAACAAACCCAAACAAACAACAACAATGAAACCAACTCGAAAAGAAAACCAGGATCCATGTCCAAAGACTCAGGTTTTAGTTTAAAAACAATTAGTTAGAAATCTCCATTCTCCATCCCTGCTGCCCCCGAGCAACTGGCAACAGCGACTCAGAGGTTGCAGCTTCTATTCAATCCTGCTTTCTAAGTCTTGAACATCTACTTCATTCCAGCCAATACTGGTGCAAGAGAAAATTTCATGCCTGGATCCTACAACCCAGATCTCCTGAGGAAAGTCGTGCCCAGACAGAGCCCCACTGGTTTTGTGGGACTCACTGTGGGAGTGTGAGTGACACGGGACTCAGGCTGCTGGACGGGGCCTCCTGCACTGAGTGAAGGTGTTTCACCATTAACTCCTGAGCCTGGAGCAGCCCCCAAGTGCCTGCAGCTGCCTCCTGTCCCACACAGCAGGATCTGCCCACACCAGAGACCAGCACTGCTGGATGGAAGCAGGAGTGACTCCCCTCTCCTGCCACGTCCAGAGGAAAAATGGATCGACTTAAGAGGACAACATATATTATGATTTTTGTTTCCCTTTAAACATATTTTCCAACAAATACAGAAGGAAACAGCATCATTTATAAACAACAAAAAAGTGCTCTCAGGGAGGGGCTCCGAGAAAACAGCACCAAATATATTATTATTTTTTTTTAAATTAAATATTATTTACAAAAGTATATTCCACAAGATAACGGGGTTCTTTTTTTCTCCTTTATATATATTATCATCTGGATATTTAATACAGGGATCAGGATTTCATACTAGACAATCCACCAGAGCAAAACAATTTAAAACTTACTCAAGTCTGAGCTTTGGGGTGGAGGGGGGTGATGTAAACTCAGGGGTGCACGTGGCCTGCCAGAGACGAGGCTGCCACATAAAATAAACAGGCAAAACTCGCCTCTGCTCGTGTTTTCTTGAGGATGTCACCCATGGAAAGCAGCACCAGGGCACTTGGTGCTCTGCATTCAGGCACTGCCTGCCCAAGGAGGCAGTTTCCATGGGTCACATCTCCAGCTCAGTCCCACCGTGCCCACCCCAGCCGGGAATGAACGGGCTACAGTCAGCTCAGGGGAGCAGAGGGATGCCGAGTGTGAGGTTCTTTGGTTATGCTCTGAATGTATCACTCTATGAGCCATGGATTTAGCCTGTGCTGATTGTGGTAGCCACCAGCACAGGGATCTGATCATCCTGCCTGGTCACCAGCTCCCAACACTGTCATGTGTCTTAATACGGCAAGTCACAGATGAGTTAGCAGCAGACTAAGAAGTGCTTCATATTTAATGGACACGCAGCAGAGAACAAACGTCAGTGAGCCCCACGAGCCCGTTTTTCCTTATCTCCCTGTACAGTGTATTAAAGCTGCTCTATAGATAATTCTCTGGGTGTTGGGGATGTTCACAGGCACATCTATTTTTTTCCTATCAGGGCTTGAGGCCAGATTCTCAGCATGTATAAATCTGTGGATGCTGATGGGACAAAACCAATTAAAAACAGATTAAGATCTTGCTGTATTCAGGCTTAGGCTGGTTGCCATTTAAAGTGTAACCCCTGTGAACAAGTTAAAAACAGCTCGATCTGATGGATCATCATCCTTTCTTGTCCCAAATACATGGATAAAAACATTTACATCTGGTAGCTCTCTGTAGTAACTGGTCTTATTTCTCAGAGCAGTTCTCCAGACAGGCCTACCTTTATATCACTTTTTTATAGGCAATCACTCTAAATGCCAACATAAAACCATGAGCCCCTCGGTGCTTTTTTTCTCAACCTCCTACTAATGATTTGGGGTTATCCCTCACTTCCCCCAGCTCCACCCAGACCCCTGTAAAGGCCATGTATCTGGAGAGACTGAAGAGCTCTTCAAAGAACACCAATTAACTTCTCACTACCAAAACCCACTGAATTGTCATGGATCACCAACCAAAGTACAGGGAAATGGGACCAGGTCAGTGCCAAAGCCAACAAGGTAGTGAGTACTGCAGAATTTTTGATTTCTACTAGATTTTTACCACTGAAGGGAATGTGGATGATGGAAACAAAAGCTGAAGCAACTGCTCCACAGCCACAGCAGAAAGGGCGAAGGCAGAAGCTACCTCCTAAGAGGACAGCCACAAACTGAGCCAACTCCATCCACTGCAGGAGATGTGGCCAGCCTCCATCTCACCCCTCTCTCCAAGGTTGTAAAGAATAGTGGTTCAAGAGAAAAAACTGCCTTTGCTTTGATGGGCCATCAGGTTTGGGTTTCAGCACGGGGACCTGACATGTAAGCTCCACCCTGATCCATAAGTAGCATCTCTGCTCACATCCCCTTCATTTAACAGCAAATTATGTTCTCTGCACCAGCCCTCCATCCTGATTCACTGAGAGACTCCTGGGGGTGGGGGCAAGCAACAACAGATTACAGCTCCAGAGCTTCCTTTCACAAGGAGTTACAAAACCCTGCACAATATTCTTTCCTTCTGGATTAAGGAAGATTTTCCCCCCATGGATTAACCTACTTGAAAAAAATTCCACAAACAAAAAGAAAATTCACTCAGAGAGATAAAACTAATTCAGTTAAATAGTCTTGAGTTATGCACCAGATACTGGCTGGACTGTTGCAGAGCAAACTTCACATTGACATGTACGCCTAACGCAGCTCCCCTCTCACACACGATGCCCCTTCCCCACCAACCACCTCGGGAAGGTCCACAGTCATTAAAATGAAAAAATCAAAATGGGAAGGACTTGTCCCTTGCAGTTATGATGCCCACATCTATCCCTCCCTTTTAAACTCCAAGACATAGACAATTTCAGGGGTAAGGGGAAGATGTTTTTGTTGGGTTTTTTTCTTTCCCATTTCCCCCTGTGCCTGCAACAGGCTTTTGGGAGTGGGAAAAGCAGGGAAGGTTTTGGGGAGGATACCTCATGGCTTGAAATATCCACCTGTGCAATACTGCTACAACCTCCAGGCTCCTCTGCTCCCTCCTCTCCCTACTCTCATATCATTTCTCTGCCAGGCTCCAAGAGCAGAGCTGATGGCTGGGGCCTGGGATTTCAGAAAAAGGTTCTGTAACAGCATTTTCCTACTTGCACTTGTGAAGGATTCATAAAGACCCCCAAGGATGCTCAGTGGAGGCCAGGAAATCAAGGGGTACCCTGTGTTACTAAGTTTGTCCCCATCCTCCTCTACGTAATTTCCTCTTTCTTATCTAGCACGTGGCTTTTTTTTCCCCCTGTCATATCTTCTAAGCTGCAGCTCCAGCCCCCTTGTGCCTTAAGTGGTTTTCTCCTCCTCTCTGAAGGGCTGAAGAGTCAGGATTTGGTTTCTCCAGCTGTGAGGAAGCTCCTCACAGCTGTGCTCTGTTGGGATGTTTGACCTACCTACCCTGAAACAGCGAGAAAAAGGAGGGAATCTCTCCAGCCTTTCAGGTCCTACCCTCCCACCCCAAACAAGAAGTTCATAAATGGCAAACACAACACAGATTTGTGATTAGCTCATGGGGGGAACTGGTTACTTGTGCTCAGCCAGCTTCGACTGAGGCTCCGCCGATGGAGCGGCGGTTTTACCACTCGGAGAGAACGCAGCCGTGAGGTATTTTTCTGTCCATTTAGACAAGTAGATAGTTTCAAGCCTTGGTTAACCAGGACTTAAAGGAGAAGTAGTTTCAACTTCTGATGACTTCCCTTTGGGCCCACTCCCCACCCCCTATCACCTTCTCCTGCCCAAAACTCGGGTCTTCCTCCCGCACCGAGACCTGCTGATAAAAAGCCACCACAGGGCCAGCTTCAGTCTGTACTTAAACACTCGTCAACATGGAATGGCTGTCGGGCGGTCGGTGCATTCTCTTAGCCAACGCCAGAACAGAGAGAGAAGCAGCCAGGGTCAACTCACAAACAGATACAAAGCAAAGAGACAGAGAGACAGAAATTTAGAGGCCAGTCACCAATAAAGATGGAGAAGGGTGTGAAGATGCTCCCAAATTGCAGAGCCTCTAAATGCATGGAACCAAGCGTTCAGTCACTCTCTCACTCTTGGATTTAATGTTCGGTTGGATGGCATTCTCTTACACGCTGGTAGGGCTGGGCTCTTTCCATTCAATCCCAGCCATTATCCTTGATCATGTGAGCTAGTTCAATGATGTATTTGCCTTCTTTATACTTCTGGCTGCTTTCAAAAGCGTGTTCCTAAAAAAAAAAAATGGAGAAAGAATGAGATCAAGATGGTGTTTGAAGGTAAACTGACAGTTACAGGTCAGATCTAGGAATGCTGGTACAAGTCTTAGCCTTGTCTACAGAGAAAAACAGTCAACCTGCAGATCCTCCTGTTGGCTTTCAGGAGAATTATGTTGGAAGAATCTTAAATCCTGCTTCTAGCTGAGGAAAATTATGTTGTAAGAACCTTAAATCCTGCTTCTAGGTGTCTTTACAGGCTGGAAAAAAGTACAATCGGCCCCATGTAAACATGCAGCTTTGTTTGGGCCAATGGCAACTGCTCCTTGAAGTATGATTTAGAATCACTGATTATAAAATCCACCTCTCTCTAGGGTGATCTGAGAATGTATTACTTATTTAAATTTATTCATTTTAGAATTTATTAATATTTTAGAACTTATTAATATTTGTTAACAATGCAGAGATCCTCTGGTGAAACATGCTGTAAAAGCACTGCCGTCAGGAATGAGACAATTATGGTCAACTTCATGTGGAAATGGAGCAAATGGGCACGGAGAAGGACCCGCTCTACAGAGATGTGAGCTTGCAGCTCAGAAACACATGGTGCCTCAACACTGTGGAACTGGAGAGTGTGGAAATCAAGGGGGTCTCTAACCAGGAGGGACTCCCATTGCTGAGGCTGCACCCTCAGAAGTGGTTCAGCTCTGCCCAGGGGTTCTGGCTGCATGCACGTGCTGCCCCTGAAAAAAAGGTGAATTCTCTTGCTGGAGAGGCTGGGGCTTACAGCTGTGTTTACAGAATTTTGTATTTTGCTTTACAATAAACTCAATTTATGTACTTAGCATCCTTCTCCATTTGTGAGGCTCATGCTGTGTTTCTGCATGAATTCTAACTGCATCAATTTTTGATGCTTTACTTTTTATAGCCTTTCAACTGATTTATTAAAGAACATTTCTGTCCAGGGCCACAGATAACACTATAAGTTTTGTTTAGACACTGGCCAAAACGTTTTGACAAACAAGTACACTGCGTGCCTCCCGAAGCAGAAATCAGGATGTAGCATAAGGCTTTATTTGAAAGTAATTGAATTTATGAAGAGCAAGAGACAGCAAACAGATAAACTCATGTTCAATAGCATTTCCAGTGGGACACAGGATTAACAATATATGGATCATTCTATTATTCTGATATCATCAGGGGGAAAAAGGCAATATGAACCACAAGACTGCCTGAAGTTATCCCCATTTATGTTACGTATCACTAAGGGACACCCACCAAAACCAGGCCCACAGCGTATGTTCTTAGTAAAAAAATACATTAGCCACAAAGAACTCCTGCTCTGAATGGATGCAAGAAACACAAGACAGGAGGGAAAATGGAAATTCAGGAAAGAAAAAAGACACAGCCCCAGACCAGAACCCACATTTCTTGTTCCCAAGCTAATGGTCTTTCCACAAGACCATATTACCACACACACACCTTCAGAAAGGGCTGGAGCAAAGATGTCCACGGGAGAAACAAACAATACTGATACTCACATATTTCCAACCCAGTGTGGTTTTGCAGTTTTCACAGTAAATATCTGCAACCGCATGTAATCCTGTTAATAACACCCGCTCCTCTGCAGGGCCACAACCCACATTAACTCTGGGGAAAAAGGAGAGATGCTCCCCATTAGTGTGTCTTCCCACAGCCAGACACTGCAATGAAGCTGACAGCAATTTTATTGTGGTGTTGGGAGTTCAGGATGCCAGCATCACGGCTGTGCCCAAAACAAAGAGCTCTTGCAGTTCCAGAACAGAATGAAAAGGTAAAATGGAATTTTTATCCAACTAAAAATTCTATAAAGCCTTGAACAGAAGATTAATAACATTCGAGTAAATTGCGCTAATTGGGCATTTGAAAAGGATTTTCATTTTCAAATTGCTAAAATGGTACTTTTCACTTTCTCAAATGGAAACTTGAAAAATGTAACTGAAATCAGCAGCTCTTCTGAAAGACAGCGCAGCAGTGATCTCACCAAAAGTGAGCTATTGGGAAAATTATGCTTAATTTTTATGTTAGCTCTGAAAAGTAAGTTTGTAGTTAGATGTCATTTATTCTCTACATTTACCAAATGGACTCTCTGGTCCATTCTCTGAGAAGAGAGTGACTCATCCGTTAGCTCTTATTTCTCAATCTGATGATGAAAAAACCTTTTCCTAGCTGATTATCTGAAACCTCAACACAAAATCAAATATGAATCAGTGCTATTTCCTGCCTCTTTCTCCAATCATTTCCAGCAAGCTCCCAAGGCTTAGGCTGAGATTTTCTAAAGAAAGACTATCCTTTTGTTTTCTTCCTCATGAGGGTTTCTTACATCTATCCTAAAGAGATGCAGAGGTGACACATACAAAGTTATACTCACACTGAATTGAAGAGGTATGCTCGTCCTTGGCTTCCTTGGAAGGACTGAAAGGCAAGAAAACAAAATTCAGTTGGCTGGTTGGCAGCAATAAGGCTAAACCAGGACCTGTCCTCAACAACTTCATTAACGGTTGTTATGGCAACTGTTGGCCAGGCCCTGAGCAGCACACATCGACACAGCCTTGAGATGGGGAGAGCACACAGAGAAATGTCAGGAGCTGAACACTGACAACAGAGGCCTCATCCTGCCCATGGGAAGGGGCCAGTTGCCTCCAGTTCCAATGCCAGCCCATCTCACAAAGCATACTGGCAGCCCACTGGGAACATCATCTGATACTACCAGTGCTTCCAGTGCTGCACAAGCCCAATGTGCTTTTCAAGAGTCAAGCTGTTCTCTCCTACATCCCAGCAGCATCTATTATCACCCTTTCAGTTCTGTTTATGAATTTCACACTACTGCCTCAATTTCACTGCTGCCAAATATTGATCTGAATCTCTCTTCTAAAACCACAGTGCTCACAGAGACCTCCTGTTGCAGCGCCACAGTTTTGAAGTACCACTGTTGCACTTGAACTCCCTTTAGGAAGACTCCACAGATGGATGCAGGACCAAACTGAGAGATTGGGACCTATTCGTGCAAGGTGCTGTGCACACAAATACAACCTCTACTCTAGTGATTTTACAAAAGACCTTAACCTTGCTGAGGTGTCTGCAAGCCTTCATATTCCCACTGATGCCAAGGAGATCTTCAGGACTGGGCTGGATCTAAACACAGGATGAGATACAACTGGATAGACATGAACGTGGACAAGAGAGAACCACACAGCAGCAAAACCACACCAGATAATCACACATCCTCTCTGCCACGTTTCTTTGGGATCTTAAAGCATCACTATCCAAAGGCAGGATTTTGAAGAGAGGAGGGCAATGCCAGCCTGGCAGGCCACTCCAAGTAGCCAGGACTCTTCAAGAGGCAGCAGGATCCATTTGTGTCAAGCATGTAACATTACCCATGATGGTGCCTTCCTTACAAGAGCTGGCTCACACACAGCAAGTGCTACCTGCATTTTTAATGTACTTGGACAAGCACACACTGAATTAAACATTGGGTGCTTATGAGGAGGAGCACAGTTGCTCTCTGTTACCGTACAAAATACCTCAGGGAATGTACACACGAGGGGCAAGGAGCTGGAAAAGTCAAAGAGCAGTTTTTCTGGACCATTTAATCCTTTATCTTGAACCAGGGAATATTAAATGGTTTTCTTAAAACCTCAGCTTCTACAGATGAGCAATGATTACAAACTATATACCTTTAAAAGGTGGGAGACAGAGTTTTGAGAGAAAAGAGAAATATTCAGTTTTACCTCCCTGGTCCACTAACACTGGTTATCTGTTTAGTTAAGAGCAACCCAACCCTGGGGCAGCACAAATGTGCTCTCCCCATGTCACATAAACCAATCTCTGGGGGTTCCCTGCCCTTCCCAGGTTGTCCCCTTCCAGCCCCAGGGATGCACCCCTATGGCTCCCAACCACTGCCTCACTGAGGAGCAAAGTCAAAGCCATGCCTGAGAACCAGCAAGGCTGCAGATGGGCCCCATTCCTTATATCCATCTACATCTACTTTCACCAGCTCCTCCACTCTGGGGAGGCTGCTGCGTGTTTCCAGCTAATGGTGCCAGTTCCCAGGGCTGAGGTACCAACCCATTACCTCCAGGCCAGTATCTCTTGGCTGCTGCCTGGGGTAACAGCAGCTCTGGCAGTGTCTGTAAGATGTTCTCTACATCATGAGTCCTGTTCATGTGAAAGGCAGAGATGGAAAACTCACTCACTAGCAGGAGAGAACAAAGCACATTAAAGGCATGATTTCAAACTGCCCTGACAAGCACAGCCTGTCACAGGCATTTAGCCTGGTGCCCTTTTTGTTGTCAAGGTACTCTCCAGAAGTGGAGAAGGCCCACTAGAAGATCCCCAATTGCAAGAACATATGGAAAATGCTCCTTACCACAGAGCAGAGGCATCTCTGTGGGCAAACACAATGCCACAGCCAGCAATGAAAGCTGCCTGTGAGGTCTGGTTGGCAGCAAGGGCTCTGCCAGCTACAAAGTCACTGCCTGGCAAAAAAACCTGACTCAGTCCTAGAGGAATAACTGTTCTTCTGAGGAATCTGAAGCCCAATATTAGTTGCCACCCAGGGCACAGAAGAGTCATTCTGGATTCAGAGAGGATGCCTGAGGCACTTGGATATCTCTTTCACTCAGACAAAAGCAGTGCCCTGAGGAATGCCTCTTTTCTTGGGAAGGAATTAAATAGGACACATGGCTCAGGCATGTTTGTGTAATTGCATTTATTAGAGAAGCTTCTTTTAATCCTTCTGCAGCACTCAAGTTCTTTATTATTGTTATTGTCAGCTGGCTGATATCCCACATGCCAACTAGGTCTAGCCTGACTGCTACAAAACACACACTGCATTGTTCCAGCATCCTGGGTGGCAACTTAGGAACGACACAAAGCTGGTGCCTCCCAGGCCAGACAGAAGAGTCCAGACCAGCCCCAGGCAATGCTCTACCTTGCTGCAGCAAACACCAGGGCATCGGCTGTCCATGCTGCAGAAGGATGGATTGGGGATGGGGCACAGGGATGAAAGAGAAGGTCCCACAGCAACATGTGTGCCATCAGCATGAAATGAAAGCAGATGGAGCCTGCTAACCATCCAGTCCTGCCCAGTAAATAATTTTCCATGCGCACCAAAGTGACTAAGTTTGCCAATAACAACAATCATGGGAGCAAAGTTTTTATTGGTACAGAAATAGGATTTTCCGTTACTGCTCTACAAAGGCCTGTCTTTAATAAACAAAACCAAACCCATTGGCTTTGTGTTCGGGGCTTACTGGACACTATTCCAGCCCACTCCCAGGGGACAGCAGCATCCTTTCAGAGGTGCCCTTCCTTCCAGCTCAAGCCAGTGCTTTAGGGTATCTAAGGGTGGTCACTGCAAAAAAAATCACATTAATCCTCTCCACCCCAAGCAGAACTTTTCAACATACCACTGCTCAGCTTTCAGAGCTGCTGCCTGCCTTAAGATTCACCCTCCAGCTAGCTAAGATTTGGCAAATCATATGAAGAAGTGAGAGAAGTCTGGCAACCACTGCGAGCTCACCAGTGTGTTGGCTCTCTGCAAGACTAAGTTGACTGTATCTCCATAAAGTTGGCACAGACAGGTTTTATCTGGGTGTTGTAACCTCAGTGTTTTCTGGGAATGTTCCTTCTCTTCTGACACTCCAGAAAAATTGGCACATGCTGTAACAGGCACTATGGAATCAGAAGGAATGGGTATATTTATACACAAATCCCTTTTCTTTTTTTTTTTGAGAAACACGCAAAGAGATTTCCACAACACGCTTAGTTTTTACTGAACACTGACAGTCAGCAGTAAGACCTACTTTCTGTGCTATGTATTTTATCTATGTAGATTTTCTTGATACACATTCAAAGGTGTATCTCACACACATGCTTATAAATCCAGACTTGTTATTCTCTAAAACAACAGCTCCTAGCATCGCTTTCCAGCTGAAAGAAATGGAAAGGATTTTTTGTTGTTGTTGTTTCGCACTGAAAGCCCAAGCACATATTTTTCTCTGCACTGCTAATGCTCAGTGTCTGGCTGGAAACACATCTGTATTGGCCAGCAACAAAACTCTCCCTGCCCATCCTCCCCAAGCCCTCTGAAAAACAACACACGCTTTGGAGATGTGCAAGGCACCACAGCTTATTCCTCCTGACTACTCACCTTCAAAAACCCTCCTTGCTCCTGGGTGCTCCACTCAGCATGGAGACATCTAAAAGCTGCAGGGCCTAAAGAGTGCTGATTTGAGTACCCAGGTGGGAAACCACAAGCCTGGAGTCAGCTATTTGGCTGCAGATCCACGCCTGCCAAGCTGTCTCTCATTACGGCAGAAGCTCCATGTTAAGAAGCCTTTGGCAGCTGCTCTGGTTTAAGAAGTTCCTATCACCCAATTTACAGACGCTCATTATGGCCCCCTCAGCTGTGCTGATTCCAAATTAGATCTGTGAAATCATTAGTTTTAAAAACAAATACTTTGTGGGGGGTGAGTGGGTTTGAGGGAAACAGCTTTTTCTCCTTGTATCATATAATGGATCCAGTTTAAAGGGCAATCACACAGACTACTTAATAATCACAGTATGGGGGCAGACACAAGCCATTCTGAGTAGGAAGTTCTCAAACTAAATGTGCTGGCAGAGAACCACAGTGCAGAACTGCAGCTCTAGTGAGAGACAGTCTGCAGGAGAGGCAGTTGGGGTTTCACAGACGCTGCTAAACCAGATCTGCCGCAGAAGGAGCCCAACATGCAGCCAGCACCTAAGAAGTGCCAGCTCCTTCATAGCAGGCACGTTCTGCTCGCTAGAGATGGACTCAGCTTGCAAGACTCAAAGCTGAACCCATATATATTCAACACCCACGACCTTGGGAGCTGTCATTTTGGTTTAGTCTGCGTGTTATATCCTGGCCTCAATCTCAAGTGCTGAATCTACTTCTCTCTTTACTCTGAGCAAGATGCGTGACTCCTCCTGAGCTTTCCTTGGTGGAGCAACAGCACGCAGACAACCACAGACACATGCAGAGAAGGACTGAGCCCCTCCATCACTCCAGCCTGTTCAAGGTTCCACTGCCATCAGACCTTTGCACTTGCATGTTCCCGTTACTGGTGATGATTTGAGACGCAGAAGGAAATTTTCACATTCAATCAGTGGAGCCAGGGAAAGGCACGAATTCTGAATGTGCTCCAAACACGCCTACACACCATACCCCTTTCCCCGAGTACCTACAGCTTCTCATTCACTGTGCAGCCCACTCAGCAGTTCCACACGCTGAACAGATGACAGGATTAATACCCCAAGTCTTTGTGATGGCATTCGACAATAGGCTCAACACAAAAAGAGCCGGCTGGAATCATCTGGAAAAATGGGAAGCAGTTGCCAGGACTAAATGGCTACATACTGATGCTTGTTCTCTGCAGACTGCAGCAGAGAAACCCCCACTTACCTATATCCAGCTGGCAGCCTTTTAAGAAGCCAATATAACAAAAATTAAAAGGCAACCGGTCCCAAAGAGGTCCAAGAGGAAAAAGGAACAGAGTGTGCCCCTCTGCACTATGCTCTTGAAAGCTACAAGCAATTCTCACTGCAAGGATGCAAAAGGGAACAGAGGGCCCAAAGCCACCACCAGAGATCAACGGTGGCCAGCACTTCCTCAGCAACGTGAAATGGCAGCATCAGGAAAAGCTGAATGACCACAGCCATCTGGAGTCTTCAAAAAAGGACATGTTTTCTGTGCTTGTGATATCCCACTGGGACAGAGCAATTCAGTGAGTAAGAGTATTCTGAACCCCCAGGCTGAAAAGGCACTGAAGTCTGTGTGAGAAAAATTCATCCAATGATCTACTCAGTCATCACTCATTTCCCACCTACATGGACAACTTCTGGTTTTAAGTTACTACAGTCATTTGCACAATACTGACTGTGAGATTATCTATTCTTGCTGCTGATTTAACCCTTAAGCATCTAAGGATGAGGTGTTATCATAAAATACAACTTTAACAGGGAGAGGACACCTTTAAGTACAACCAAAGCACAATGTCAATCCAACTGGAGTACACATAAATTTGCATATCAAAATATGCTCCAAAACACAGGCTCTCCTCACACATGTCCTGTTCCCTCTTCCCAATTCCTGTCAGCTGCTACCCCACCTCACAACCAAATCGCACAGAAAGCTCTGCCTTAATGGCACCTTTCAAGCCCTATTAATTATGGCAATAATGATTTGATTAAAAAATTAAGTCCTGCAACATGTCTAGAGAAAGTTACTTCTGAGTTACTGCACAGTGGAAAGAAAATTGGGAAAATACAACCAGAAAAATACCTGCTGCAGCCTCTGGGATCTGCCCTGGGCAGCGCGAGCCATTTCAACCCTCGACTTGCATCATGCTCAAGTATTCCTCAGGGGAGCACGAGTTCAATTACTCGGTTCCTGTACCTGCACAGACTACAAAGACCTCCTCAGGGTTCATTAATTCCACCTTGTTCTTCCTCACAGAAGGGACAGTCAATGATCAGATTAAACCAAGATTCAATTTTGCTCCGATTATGTGTGAGACAGACCCACGTCAAGGGAACTGGTTACGTTATTCCACCTCGTGCACAGATGTGACCTTACTCCATTCAAACTGCATTCCTGAGTTTTAATTGAGTTTTAACATGGGTCCTTAATGCTATTTAAAGCCCAAAGTCAATATGGAATTAGTGGACCAAAATCATCTCTGAAGTAATTCAATTAATTCAGCACGGCCTTATTCCCCAGCAGTTTACGTTGCTGAGTGAATACAGTGAATAACTATGAGCCTGCCGTGTTTCATCCCAGGAACAGCTACATCTGAGCAGTTTTACACCGTGTTTGTGTCTCAGGTTATGTAGTCTGCAAGCAGGAAAGTGCAGAGACTAGAGAGATGAAAGATGGTACTTTTTTTTTCATTCTGATGGGAGATGTTACTGCAATTTTTCATCCTACCTCGTGGCAGCCACAGGTGTTCCCTCAACCCCCTCCATCCCTCCACACCCAACACATGCAGAGGCCAGTTGTGTTTCTGATAAGAGGCTTTTGTCCTAACAGGAACCAACTCAGCAGTTTCATGGCACAGGACAGGTGGGGAGAGACTGCAGCCAGACAGTGCAAAAGGTCTGAATGCACACCCGTAAAAATACCAGCAGGGTATCCCAGTGGCATTGCCCCTGTCTCCCATGAAATAAATCCTTGCTGCTCAGAAAAGGTGAATTTAATGGAGCCAATTACCAGCAAATTATCACCTCATGCTTCTGCTGTGTCCTGCTTTGGTGGAAAAGGCATCAATTCCTGCTGTGTGTGCAGGAGGAGAACCTCACCCCTTGGAACTGTTTCATGTTGCAGAAGCAGTGCTGTGTGAGCTGGGTCCAGGTCCTCTATCCTCTGTGCCGCAACCAGGTGACTGATGGGCAGACCTTCCAAAGAGGCTGGAAGAAGTTCATGTCACCATCAGCTGAAGTCACCTCCAGACCTACTTGAATCTACAAGAGCCCTTTCGTGTTCACACAGATTTCATGTTACAGGCTCTGCTGTGCTCTGAAATCCAAGCATTCCAGTGCCCCATGCCAGCCTCCTCTCTCCTGATCCTTAAAATACCCAGCTTGGCTCAAAAGTCAGGCACATTTAAGTAGAAACTGATTTTATTTTTTTTAAGTAAGGAACTCTTTGTTTGTTTTGGTTTTTTTGAAGTAAGATTCTCCCATCTTTTCATGTTTCCAGGAGCTGAAACTAAGAAAAACCAGCACTGTTTACAAGACTTCCAAAAATGCCAAGGAAAAAGTATGATGAACCACAAGAGGACACTGGGTGCATGCTCTGCAGTATCAGCACTGCTTAGGGAGATGGAAAGCAAACAGGACCACACAGCTGCCTGCTCCCCTCAGAAGCCAGCCATGGAACGCTGCTCTGCCCACCCGAGCGGCTCCCGAGCACGTCAGCACCACAGGAAGGTGACACGGATGCTCTGATGGGGCCGTGTTGCTCCCAGGCAGATAGGCTGCACAAACTGGATTAAATGGGTCAGGATCCAGGAGCAAATTCCCGGTTATTAATTCATGTGTCAGTACCACTGTCCATGATCACCAGAGGGGAGAGCAAGAGATTTCTTTCAAAGGGAACTTCTCTTATTGCAGTTGCAGAGGAGAGATGTCTTTGGAGGCTACACAACTAATGAAGATCAGTATTTAGGGAAATACAAATTGCCTAATATTGAGGTTCTAATTTTTCCTCAAGTGCATAGATTTCTAAGGCAATTTAAGCCAGCACTCTGCTAAGCTAAAGCCTGAGCAAAGCTCTGTAGAGAGTGTCAGAAAGTAGTTGCCAACTGCTCTGTCCCCTTCTCCCTCTACCACGCCTGGCAGGCTGCCCTCCAGACTTTGCCTCAGTTCAAACACAGCGCTGTCGAGTCTCACCATGTTATCATGAGTCCTGTGCTATTCAGTCTCCTTATTAGAGCCCTGGGCTCCTGGACTCTGCTCTGATATATTTTTAAATGTGTTTCTAGCCCACAGACTTCAAAGTGAAATTTCAAAATGTGAACGCTAAAGGCACAAACAACTGAAGGCAAATAAAAAAAATAGACCACATTTATTACTTCTATAAAACTTCACAATATTTTGGGGGATTCTCTTGTGATTTTGATGGTCTCTGGCTGCTGCTGCTGTTGTGCTTCAAAACTTGACTTTAAGATGAAAAAGGATGGAAATACTGTGGGAAACACAGCAGACGGAGTATTTACTTTTAAAAGCAACTGCTCTGATTTATTTAGGGAGCACACAAAACCAGAGCAGCATCAGGAGACAGATCCCTCTCTCCTGCAGCCCAAGCAGGGAGGGTAGATGCGTGTGACTAAGAGCCCTGCAGCCCAGGAGGGCAGGGAGCGCAGGCACTGCATCAGGGAGCGACCGCTCCCTTCCTCTCCTGTTCAGCTGCCCTCTGCCAAGGGAAAATCCACTCCAGCGTTAACACGGTGCTGGGCAGACCACAGGAAAGGCAGCACAGCTGCTGTGAGGGGGGATGGCTGCCACATGCCCCCACTTCAGGTAGGAACTACCAGAGGCCTTGCAGATTGGAAGGGAATTGAGCATCGAGTTCTGCAGTTGTCTTCTTGCAGGGTATCATCTCTTGCACTGCCAGGTGACAAAGTGCTGCACAACACACACGTACAGTGCAGGTACTCTCCTCTACCTCATGGGAAACTAACCTCTTCTTGGGGGGAGAGTTAAAAGAGATCTAGGCTCTGCTAATGATCTCCACCAACTTCTGGAACTACACAGGTATTGACACCAGATTGCTTATTCAGACAAAAACAAGAGCAAGTGCATTGCCTAAGAAGCATTTTTAGCCCCATGGGAAGGTGTGGGGAGAAACGGCAGGCCTATGTCTTAAAGAGCTGCTTCACAGTTCCACATAGACTACTCCAAAGCTAAGACAGCCCATGGAAGCAGCACTAGATTAAAGAAAGGATGGCACAAATTCCTGTACATGGAAAGATCACAGGTTACTTCCTGACAGACAGTAAGTAGAAGACCACTTGCGACAGAAGACCAACAGTTAACCAACATTAAACCAAAGAAAACTACCAAGGTATGCCTGCTAGCAGATGCAATGTTTATTAGTATAAAGTGCACCAAGCTCCTTGCAGAACATTGCTGTGAGCCCTGGAGGAGAGCAGGCCATGTCCCACTCACAGGGACTGAGCAGAGGTGGTGAGCTCTGCATTCACTGTCTGATCTAGATGACATAGGATAGGAGAAAGAAATGAAAACCTGCATCTTCCAGGTCTTTGTGCTGTGCCTTGGGCCATACTGCTGGTAAACCCTGATCCCTCCACCTCCACAGCCCCATTCCAAACAGACACCAGCATTCCCAGATCTGCAGGAAGTTCAAGGGAGTTCAGATGGGTTTGGTATCTCTGGCACTTAAGTCATCGATGACACCATTGAATGCAAGCCTTTATGGTTTGTTATGTAGAAGGGCAATACAGAGAGAAGCATCTTGTTCTTTACTGTGAAAAACAACAGGAGATGACAATAAAGCCCACTGGTGTCTTTCTGCACACAGAGAGATGAAAAATGTGTTTTATTCTGGTGAACCTGCAATTGCTACAGCGGCAGCTGTGGGGTTTCCCTCCCATTTTTGAGCTCTGCTGTCTTCCTGGAGGTTGATGCCAGGAAGCACCCAACAACCAAGTCATTTTAAAAAGGAGTGGCAGGGGGGAGGGTAAAGCCCTTTCTTTCCACATTAATTGTTGCTACTGGATGGGCTTTAGAGATAACACAAGACAGGACTGGGATGGAAGATGGAAACTGCTAATGCAACAAGTTATTTAATTAGCAGCATAATAGTGACTGTCCATGTATCAGTGGAACAGTGTATTCCATTAATGCAGCCACTAAGCTCACAATAGCACCGATGCTGACAATGAGAGCAGATTTGCTTTTCAAGCAAAAGCAGATCTGCCCAGGGCAGCAGCTCTTCACTGTCCCTGGATAAGATCCACTGCAGTGAGATGAGTCCACCTGATACACACCTTGCTACTGAGAAGGTTCATTCAAAGTTACCCTGTTGTTTAATCTCTTGCCCAAATTCTGAATGTTTGTCTCTACTATAAGAAAAAAGTATTGTGGTACTGAAATTTATTTTATTACTCTGGATGTGCCCTCTATGGAAACTGAACAAAAATATGTGCACCAGGACAGGTCACAGGAGATCACTGGAAATCTTCAAATTTCAGACTTTAGGTAAAGACAGTTTCATTTTCTACCTTTGTTATTGTTACTTATTCTAAGAGTTATGATTTCTATGCAAACACATGGTGTATTTTAAGAGAGGAGACTCTGGGTGGAGTTTCCTTATGTGCTCAAGCTTCAGTCCTTCCCTGTTTCAGTTCTGCTGGGTGAGAAAAACTGTCAAGCCAAGCGCCTTCGACAGACAGATGCTGAGGCCAGACTCCTAGACAGATCTGCTCTTGCTGGCAGACCTAACAGCTCCCCTAAAACAGATGTGAAGCCCTCTGATAGCATTTCCTGCTACTATATAAAAAGAGACTGCAAGAGAAATTACAAGAGACTCCTCCTGAGAAGCCAGGGTCTTCTCCTCAAGAGAAGAACCCCCCTCCCATGGCCTCCATGCTCACATGTATATGTGACTAAATTACAGATTAAACCAGAGGTCTTAGGAGTTGAGACTCTTATCTGTGTTTTTCCTGGGCTCATTCTTACAACTATAAATGAGATTAAAAGTACACACCTGCATGGGAAATTCAGAGGGCAGCTCACCCCATGAGCAAGCCTTCGAGCCTGCTGGCATTTCCTCCTCTTCCAACTGCAAAGGCCAACAACAAACACCCAGCAAACCCAGGAAGGCTCAGACCTGATCAACTCCATGCTCCAGTTGTTCAGGATTTGCAGCAGTTGCAGCAAAAACCCTGATGATTCACTGTCCTTCGTCCCTGGCAGTTCCCTGGATAATAAATGGGAACAATATTTTATTTATGCCCAGGTCATCAATTCTAAGGCAGAGGAAGCAGCAGATGAAAGGAGAGTTATTTCCATAAAGAAAGTGATGGATTAGAAAAATCCATTTTTACCCTGTCTCTTCTCCTTGACAGGGAATTCTAAACTGTCTTGAATTATTACCTTTTCCTTTCCTTTTTTGGGAACAGAATGAAATATTTTAAAATCACACAGCAATTAATTGCTATATAAACACAATTAAACAAGGAGGTACAAATTACTTTGTGCTTGTTATATTAAACAACCATATCCTGACTAAATAAGAGGCCTGATCCTGACTGTCTTCAAATCCCATTACAGACAGTAGGAACTGAGGGAGCCCAGTGACTTGCTGGGCAAGCCCGAGAGGAAGCAGTTACACAGGACAGAAAGATCTAATTTAGGGAGCTGTACCCTGGAACAGGTACTACAAATACTCATTACACTGCTCAGATTTCATATCCTGATTCTTCCTGCAATCCTCTGCTACATTACAGGCCAGCAACAGCAAGGACAGTGAACACCCATGTGTCTAGCAAAGGTCCTGGGGATGAGTTTGATTGCAAGAGCTCAGCCTAATCAATGATCAATCTCCTGCTCAAAACGCTGAAGGAAAAGGCTCCCATTTCACAATTGAAGTGCTCTCAACCTGCAGTTAATTTTAAACTTCATGGAAGCAGAGGACTACAAGATAACTTACCACAAATTCACAGCAGTGAAATGGGAAGCTAAAAAACTCTAATGACTTCTCATAAAATTGCTTTGCTGTTTAACACTTACAGTTTGAACTCTAGCAATGCCTGCAATTAAGAGCAAGCTCTGAATAATACCTAAAAGTGACAATTCATTAGGGAACAAGAGCTGTAAAGCAGGATCCAAAAGCTATTGGGCAGCTTCTAGAAATGTGCATAAAATTGATAAACTTGGTGCATAAAGAGGTAATAAATGAACAGAAGCTGTGTGGTGCTGAGCCAGTAAGACTAACACAATTATGAAATGTGTACACTGTAAAGATGTTACTGCTGAGGCTGGAACAAGGAGACCAGCCCTGGTTTTGTTCCTCAAAAGATGCTGAAAATGCTAAAGATGTAGGAGAGAATCATAAAAATGATACAGAACTGGATAAAAAAATAACATTGCACCACAATAAAGTGGAATCTGTTTAGCCTATGAGAAAAGTGCTCAGGAGTGACCTTGGTTACTGTACACCACAACCTTTTTTAGGGAGAGACAGTAGGTACTATAGATCTATGGCATTAGCTACAGAAAGAAAAGAAAAGCCACTGGCAGGAAGCACAAACCAGACATATCTAAACTCAAAGTCTCAGATTTTTAATAGTAAGGATGATTAACCCCTGGAAAAAATTACCAAGGGGAGCAGTGAATTTTCCCTCTTGAAGTCTTCAAGATTAAATGTTTTTTCTGAAAGACATGCTGCAATCAGGATGAAATCTGCTGGCCCATGCTCTGGAGGAGGTCAGATGTGATGATCAGAGAATCATAGCTCCTTCTGGACTAAAAAGTTCATTACTGTGAAGCTGGGAACTTAAATTCATACATGGATGGAAACAAGATCTACTTTTAAAGCAAGAAGAAACCCCATGTAATGAAAAATAGGAAGAACTTTACCCACAAAAAGGGAATACTCGCCTCACTGCACACACTGTTTTTTCCTGTGATGGAAATGCAGGATTTTTACTTGACCAGTCTTGGACTAAATGCCTCTTTCTTTTTCCATCAGATTAAAGTTTTGAAACAACCACATTGTAATTTTAGGATTATTGTTTTAGCTGGTGTGCACACTCCCCACCTCCCCCAACAAGTAACTTCAAGTTTTCAAGGCAAACTGACAAACAAATATCAGATGGTTGATGAGAAGCAAAGCACTAGGAACCTCTCACGCTGCCTTGCCTACATACACAGAAAGAACAAAGGGAAAAAACCCCAAAACAACCAAAAAGCCCAACAATTGCTTCTTTCTTCACCTATATATGGTGATTCAAATGCTTCCAAGTAGCTGAATTCATCCACAACTCATCTGAAAACCAGCACCAAGGTTCCAAATCCTTTTAAGAACCCCCAGTTGCACCATGGGGTAGTTTGATGCTTTCAGCAGGGCCAGAAAGCTCCCTAAGAGGCTGCTCTACCACCAAGCTCAAGCTCTGCAGCCTCCTAGCCAGAGAAGCAACTGGGCCACAATGACTGGGAACGAGGTTTGTGTATGAACCTTCCAGCTCCTGTCTGAGAAGACAGAAAAGAGAGCTTCTAAGTGTTCCCTAGCTAACAATCCAACCCCAACTGAGAAAGGCACACACAAGTTCTCTTTGCTTTCTAAATTCTCTATGCTGGAGAAGCTGCAGCCTTTTGTGTTGAAGGATTTCACGTTCATGTTCAGTAAGGGTCCCATGCAGACATCAAAGGAAAACATTAAACCTCCTCGGCAAGCCTTAGGCTAGCTTCAGAGGATACATCACTGCATAATGTTTAGCAGTTGGATCACAGTAATGCATGAAAAAAAGAAACTGCAGGACGCCTACAAGACATTCCCTACATATTTCCATAATCAAGGACATTTCTGCTGAATTACTGTTCACATAGCAAAAGAAGCCAGCACCAAGTCATGAACATGGCTGTGTTTGGCCTGTCTTTCTGCTCTTGTTCCCATCCTTTTTTACTGGACAACAGGTACATATGAATTCAAACAGAAAAGGCTGACAAAGAATTTGAACAGCACAGGGTAGGTAGAAACCAGCATCACATCTGCTGCTTTCAGAAAGAGGAAAGATGCTCTTTACACTGTTGAATGTCTGTTGGGTTTGCTGTTCCCCCAGGCCCCACTCAAAAATGATGCAGAAGGCACATCTCTCAAGGAAAGTCCTCCTATCTCCTTCCTGGACAGGTTTTGCCACTATTTATTACTGGAATATATATTTTTCTTAAACATTTGAAAAACCATGGGATGTTGTGCCTGGGAATGAGAAATTTAACAAGAATCTTTCACTTACTTTTTGGCAATTGGAAGGCATTGAAACATGCTTTTCAACTACAGTCGCCTGGCACGGTATTTTTGTTTTTACAGTAAAGCCAAAGAGGATTAGGACACACTGTACTAATTCCTAAGAGCAGACAGTACCTGCTCCAGAGCTTTATCTTCCAAGCAGACTGGAGGAACCAGCAGCATTTCATCTGCACAGGTAGGGAAAGGCAGACCAAAGATACTAAGTGACTTACTGAAGGTCACACAGGAATCTGTTGCCTCACAAGGTTGGGTTCCTGAAGTCTCAGTCCACTTAGGCATTGGAAAAAGCAATGAAACAAGAGCATGTACTAAATTTGGCACAGATTTCTAAATGATGCATTGCTACAAGGGAACAAGAACCTCCACTCCTGCTAGTCCAGACACCAAAGGAACGTATAAAGGAAAACTAGTTACTCACTCCACCCAATCTATCTGATCACCTTCTATTTCCTAAGTCAATAAGACCTTTCTTGGCCAGACGATCCAACCCACAATTTAGATCTTATTACAAATCAGACATACTAAACCACTTTCTCCCTCTGGCTGTAGAAGATAAAGGCTAAGTAAACAGGCAACATTTTGGTAACTGGCTTCATGTAACAGCTTTGGATTTTCTTAAAAGCCTCAGCATCGATTATTTCCTTTAAATAGCAATGGCTTATTGAGAAACCTTCTACTTGTTTTAATGTACAAGGTTTTCCTGAAGTAGAAAAGAAAGCAAAACCCACCCTGGCCAAGGCTTGTTTGTCAAAGAGTTTCAGATATTTGGTCCTGGCAAAGGACTTTGAAGTCAGTAAGTTAACACTGGTGCTGAAGGGCAGAGGGGAAACTGGGATGAAGAGGAAATAAAGTATGGACTGACACAGAACAATAGTGGGATGGAACTCCAGCTAGTGTTCCAGCCAAGGGCACGAACCACTGCTGCAATCTGTATGTATCCAAAGGAGCTAAAGCTCATGGCATGCAAAGCAGCAGAGCTCTCATGCGGTCTCTGCACAACTTGGGGCAAAAGGAATGAATTAATTTCATCAAGCCAAATCACCAACACCCTGCTGTTACATAAAAGCCTGTTTTCTAGAGAACGTTTCCAAGGATGGTGTCATTTGGGCTGTTTTGATTAAAGTGACATAGTCAGGTTCAGGATAAGATAGACTGCAGACTGAGAAACACTCTGGCTTGACAAAATCTCCCACTCCTTTTCCAATCCTCCCGGCGCTTGTTTCTTCTTTCCATTTGCCACATTTTCATACGGAAAACAAGCGTGACAATTGCACTGCCTCTTTCTCAGATGCTAATATAAGACTGGGATGAAGGGACTGCTGAAGGCCTCAGGGAGATGTTTAAAACCTATCTCAAACAGATAAAAAGATGGCTATTGGAGTTTGCCTGTGAAAGTTTCTCCACTTACTGGAAGCCCCCTGAGGCAGGGACTGCCCTTCTGTTTACAAGCCAGTTGTACAAATTATGATTGCACCATTACTTTTGCAAGATTTTCAATCATACCAAGAATGTGTCTTATTAAGGTTTGTAACTCCAAGAAATTCAACCTAAAGCCCCAAACCCTTTACATTCAAGCTGCGTGACCCACTAATGCTCCACCAGCACTGTGGTCCCAACACTAGGACAAAGTTACACCACAGCCTACAAAGAACCCTTAGATGGAGCAGACAGCAGCCCCGCAGCACACTGCGGTTAATGCCTCCACAGCCTCACACTGTGCTTTCATACCTCCCCTCTCGTGTCCACATTTTAGCAGTCAGCATTCTTGGGCAGTTTCTGCATGCCTCAACAGCTAGAAGCTCAAATTCCAAGCAGTCTGCAGCACTGGCATTGCCCTGCTGGAAGCTACTTACCTGCAAAGCTGGAAGGAGTATGGAAACAGAACAAGGAGGGGAAGGAAGTGTTGAAGGTGAAACCACTGGGCTTGCAGAGCCTTGTGTTTTCCCTGGCTGGGGACCAGCTACATAAAAAAACCCCTGAGCACAAACACTAATCTACCACAGAAACGTAAGTAAAACAAGCTTTCTTTATCCAGTAAAACATCTTCTGAGTCCCAACACAAAATCCAGCTGGTGATAACCCTCCCAACAAAAAGGCAGGGGAGTCACTACCCCATTTTACAGATACCTCAGGAGCCTAAAGTCACACAGCTGATCCAAGATGTGAATGTATTTTATCTCCAAACCCTGGACACAAGCTGCTATTGATGTTCACATTTCAAAACCTCTTTCAGCTGAGGAAACCTACAACCTTCTCCTCTTTAGACGCTTGAGGCTTGGTGGTCCTCAAGGATAGTTCTGTTAAGAACCACTGCAATTGTACCAGGACAAGAGGAGTCCTCACAAGGCCCAGAATGACTTGGAGGTGACAGCCTAATGGGAAGCCTGTCTATTCAGAAACTGCAAAACCCAAAAACATCGCAGTCTGCTATTCACACCAGAGTATTTAAATTCAATTGTGTGGCATGAAAGCAACCTCACAGAGGTACACACCAACCTGGCCCATCCAACAACCAAGAGAAAAAGGAAGGAGACAGCCTTCAATAGAAAAAGATGGGTCTGAGCACCCAACACGGAGAATCCCAAAGGACCTTCACAGCTGCTAAGATGTCAACCCTGTAAGGACAGACGCCTTTGGTGCAAGGTGACACATTCTTGTCTTTTCTGTGCAAACAGGAAGAGAGGAAGCACTACACACTTTCTAACAGGCACAGCACCTCTGTCCCTTGCAGTCCTGGCCTTTCTCCCAAGGTTGCTCCAAGAAGCTGAACCGGTTTAAGTTCCACACACACTGAGCTCACAGCACAATTTCCTCTCATCTCAGCTAATAACTCTTATGGTGCGTCTGTTTTTTCTGAATACAAATTTTATAAGCTGAATAAACTTTATAGAACAGTTGATTGCCAAACCAGCCAAAAACCTGGAAACTTGATGCCTGACCACAGCCAGGCACCGCAGGCTCCAGTAGATTCTGAGAAAGTTTAGTTTTCACACTTCAGAAGGAGATTCTCTTACTGACCTGCTCCTTCTGCATCAAAGACCCCTGACTTACTTCCTCTGAAAGCTTTTAACTTTGCTTATCCTCAAGACTCTTCCCTTTGTGATCAATAGGTAAGTCAGGACAGATATCCTTCCACTCTCCCCACCTCAGAGCACATCCCACCATCCATCCCTTGCTTTTTCACAGCAAAGGGTCTTGTTAGTAGACTGGCAAAAGTAAGAGGGTTTGAGCAACAACTCATTAGTCTTTGGAAAGCCGTCCTACATTTTGGTGGAAGCATCAGAGAACCTTCCCTTAAGTAGGGGCTTTAGCAGAGTCACTTGGTACAGCTCCGAGTTTAACAGAGAGAACAACTCCAGACATTTTTCTTCCAAATCATGATCATGCAACAACCCTTTGGCTATGCTGACAAGCATGGACATGAACAAGCATTGGGAAGGTAATTTGCACAGTCCTGGCCATCAGTTAGTGCAGTTTTACAGCTGGAAACAAGAGAGGCAGGGGTATCATGGGAAAAGACAGGCCACCTGTAAGAGCTCCAGAGGCCCAAGTTTGGAAACACGTCCCCTACAGCTATTTTCAAGATCACTGAAAACAAAGACAGCAGCTCACAAATAGATCCTTTAGGCAGAGAGCCCATTTTCCAAGCAAAAACTGTGGTACCAGTTAAGACCAGGTATTTCCAGAGCAACTGACCTGCAGCGCGAGCGGACGCGCCCTTCCTCTCCCTGGGGAGGAGGCGTCCACCCAGCACCTGCGGGTGAGGTCTTGCACGTACCTTGGAAATGAGCTCATCGTGGTTGGCAAGATGAGCCCTGCAGTGAATGCAGCTGTAGGTCCTGTGGCACGAAGGCAGATATGCCTGGAAAGTCTTGGACCTTGTCATCTTCACCATTGGAGCCACTGAGCGCTGCGTGAACTCTGGGGTGGCCCAGGAGGCACTCCCGCAGGACGGGTCGCACGGGAAACACCGGAAGACACAGGTAAAGGCCGTGGTTTGGCAGGTGATGGGTGTGGGGCAGGCTCCACACGCTGGTGACGGCTTCAGAGGAAGAGATTCAGGCAGAAGGAACAGGGGACTTCACACAAACCTAAGTTCAAAAAAAGAACAGAGAACACTCAGCTCACAAAGGCAACAACACTCTCCGAGCCCACAGCACGATCTAGGGTGTGATCGAGAGAGCAGGGAAGAGTCGGAGCAGCCAGGAGACAGGTGTAGTGTCTGTGGATTAGATCAACGAGGACAGATTTTTATTCAAAGCTCATCCACTGACTTGCTGTCCTCACAGATATCTTCCTGCTTCTCTTATCTGCCATCTTCCTATCGCTCCAACACTCACAATCTCTATTCATTCTTCCAACACTTAATGGAGTTGGAAATAACTAGAGAGGTGCAAAGATGCTAAGAAGAAGATTTTCATCAAGCCGAGTCTCCCAGACACCTCTGGGGAATGGCACACGTCAAACTCTGCATCACCCCTTGGAGAAGCTGAGCTCTGTTAGCTAGAGAGAAAGCTGGGACACAGGGGCTGACCCCACCAGTCACTGTCCTGTGTGACTCACTGACACGACACCCTGGAGGCCCATGGGAAATCTGGGAGCTGGACATGGGTTTCCTCAGCCACCAGGAAAGTGCACGAGTCACCAAACCAGTTCTTCTCTCCATTCTGCCCTAGTTTTCATATGGGAAATGGAAGATTAGTTCATTATACTCTCCTTTATAACTCCCTGCAAGCTCTGAAGGTAGAGGCTACTCTGTAAACTGCACTCTAGTGCTTTTTCCTTTTTTTTAACTCAGAACATCTAACAGCAGTCACAACAAGGAACAGCCTCCAATGACTATTCTTGATAGCAAGAGACAGTTAAAAATCTTATTCAGGATGGAAACACCTTTTTACTATCCAATGTCATCTGACAGAACCTGCAAGGCAGCTCAAGTCTGGGTGTTTATATTGTTGGCAGAAATCAGTTTTTTCAGATCACACATTTCTAAGGCTTGACAGCTACAAATGTTTCTTTTGAGGATGTAAGAAGCATAAAGGACGAAGGAAGCAGTACCCTCCCTCCCTGATACATGGCGTGCATGCATGCTCTAGAAATTAATCATGAACTCTGGCTGCTCCTCCCATGAGGATTTTCCTTTCCATAAAACATGTGATTCTGTTCTGCTTCTGAGCCTGCAGTTTGTGTATCAAGTCCCAGAACCATAACCACCCTCATCCCCAAAAAGAAACAAAATGAGAAATAAAAACCCCCACACCTGACCTGCAACAGAAACGTCTCAAGTGGACAAAACAGAGAAGAGCTTAAGAGCTGGTCTCTAAGCTGGTATGAGTAACTCTCCTGAAGCACAGCTGATAATCTTCCAGGTTAAAATAAAGCCAGCCCAGGTCACTACGTGGCTGTGCTGCTAAAATAGCTCCCCGGAGCTTGCGTGTGAAACTGGGTCTGCTGCTGCTGCTCAGAGCACCGGCCACACGCCCGGCGCGAGGTGAGCACGGCTGGACTCGGGCTGCTCTGAGCACATCATCTCTCTGCTACAGGGGAACTGTCCACACAGCGCGATGGAAATCTGAAAGTCAAGCAGGGAACTGAAGGCAGGACCCAAGAAAATTGCTGTAGGAGTTCCTGCAGAACTCACAAGCATCCCATTTAGATAATCTCTTTTGCCTAGCATTAGAAGTATCTCACCATGGCAAAACTGTCCAAGGCATACTGAAAACAACAATAAAAACCAGACTGTGATTCCATTACTGCTGTTGCTGGGAAGCCTCATGTGTGATCACCACCAGAGAGCAAGATCTGCAAAAAACCTTGTCCTTTAGGTACCAAAGCACCATTTTTGGAAACCCCTGTCTTCAACACTTCTGCTCCTTAGTCTTGTCATTGTCGAAAAAGAAGATTCAATGTATCTGAAAGCATTACCCATGGAACCTCCTGCCAGCTGGACAGCCCCTGAAAGCCAGGCACACTGTCTGCAAGTGAACAGTTCCTACAAGCACCACACTGGAGGGTTGTCACAGGCTCACACAGGTATCATTTGGTGCAGTCAAAGGTTCATCATATTATGACCATACACAGTGCTCAACAGGATGCAGGCACCAGTAACACAACAAGATGCCCATTTTTTCCTTTTTCTGAAGTATTTTTCTTCTGCTCTCCAGAAGCCAGCTCCCTTACAGTCAAAGGGGGAAAAAAAGTCTTACTCATTCAGCAAACTGCTGATAAAGCATATCTATCACGATCATAATAGTCAGCACTTACATAGCACTTTTCATGCTTAAAGCTCTTCGCAAACACTAATCAGATTAACCTTTTCCAATTAACGTAACAGTGAGAACTTTAGAAGACCCATCCTGACACAAGAAGGGCTCCCTTCCCAGCTTGTTAGGAGCTAAACCTCCTCTTGTTCAGCCAGAACAAGATCCTTGTCTTGCCAGGAATTTCTCTGGCCAACCTGGAGCTAAGCAGACTGCCTGTAAGTCTTCATGGAATGAAGTGTCAACCTTCATAGCCACAGGACCACAGAACCACCCCCAAATTCCAAGCCCCTGATTCAGCAGCTGACACGCTATATCCCAGCACTAACAGATCTCAGAAGCCAGAATTTGTGAGCCACACGCCTTGTCCACCAAGTGCACGGAAGCAGGAGACTAAGTGTGCTCCTTCTGGGGCCAAATGCAACCACATTCCAAGACAAAGCACCAAGACCCATCTGAAAGAAACACATACGTTGGAGAGACCATCTGCAGGGAAGGACTGGCAATCACTTCACACAATTTCTGAATGAGAAAACAGACTGTGTCTAACCCTTAGATTTCATTGATCTGTAATGAAATCGTGCAATCCCCCCACTCCATTTTTTTGGCACAGATAGGTAAATATACCAACCACCAGTTTTACTACCTCCCTCCCATGATGTCATGCCAAACATTTCTTTTCTGATCAGCTGCCTAGCACAACAGCTGGAGAAAACAATCCTTGGCATCCCCAAAACCAAATGGAGGCATATATTATTCTGGCTGGGTACCATTTAAGAGCAATCCCTTAAGTTGTTGTTTGCTGACCCCTCTGTCCAGGCCTCTTAAGCATCAATGCTCTAGAACAAGAAGTAAAACAGGAAATACTACAAATGCATTTATCTAACAGGAACAAGCACACACACACACATACAAATTATCTGCTGCACGCAGCTTTCTACAAAAGCATTTCAGGTGCATTCATTTATTTGACCTCGTAACACATTTAACGTCAGCAAAAACATTGGACCTTTTGGAAGTGGACGACAACAACAAAATATATTCAAGTGAGATGGTATCAGAGTACAGATTAAGATTAATTACAATTCCTGTTCTCGGTACTGTGCTGAGAAGGCAAATTGATCTCTTTGCTTAAGGCAGGGGAGAGAAGAAAGATTTGTGAGCTAAGATCTTGGTGGGAAACCTAGTTAAGAAACTGCCATGAAAAAAACCTTCAGATAAGCTCGTACACAGCAGTCATACTTTATAAAGGCATTACCTTCATACAGTATTCAGCCCCACACTCTGAGAACTTGTATGTGCTACCTATCAAGAGTCTGTCCTCATCATAGTAAAGAAGGGAAAAACAAGAGAAAATGAATTCTTACATCCTATGAGCACAGCTAGTAGCTTGTAAGGACCCATTTCCATCCTGAATATAATCTCAAAACATATTAAAAATAGAATCTGTGGCTCTTAGCAATGCAAAAAACAACTTCCTCTATTTTTTTTCTTTATGAGTAGCAAACACATTGAATTAAAATACATTTAACAGCTAATGGTGCATCCATTGTACTGCAGAACAAAAGCACAGGGGTGATTTTAGGCTGTGCCTCTGGTTTTTCAGAATGATGAGTTACTGTTCGTCAGCCACACTGACAGTGGGTATTAGCGGAGTCATTCCATTCACTTTTAGAACAAAAAGAAGCTCTGATTACTTTATAATCACACCCAATACTGTTAGAGAGATAAGTATCTGTCACCAGCAGATTTCTCTTGAAGAAATTTATCTATGAGCTAGATGCACTCAAGCTGATGGAA
Source organism: Brachypteracias leptosomus (assembly GCA_013401335.1). Lineage (NCBI taxonomy): Eukaryota > Metazoa > Chordata > Aves > Coraciiformes > Brachypteraciidae > Brachypteracias > Brachypteracias leptosomus. Next base: position 54,910 of record VYZX01010797.1, read on the forward strand.
CAGAAATCTGTGCAGATTAACTAGTTCGCAAGAAATCAGAAAACTGGTTTAGACAAAAAAAAAAAGGAATTCTAGGGGAAAAGCTTAACACATTTATTGTGGATATGGGTGAGAGAATCAGCTCAATTATTGCTTGCATGCACCACATATGGCAGCACTGCTTCATCCTGATAAGTTTTAAGCGGATGCCACCTCCACAAAGGAAAAAACCATGACCCACATTTTGCTGTTCCAACAACGTTTTGGGTCAGTATTCAGCTCCCACCTGTCCAACAGCCACTTCTCACATGAAGCTGTTAGCAATTCAGGAAACACAAAAAAGGAGAAATGCCAAGTCTGTGCCAGACACTTGCTAGACAAGGCTACTGCTTGTACAAGCCCATATGCCACAGCAGCAGAGAACAAAAACCATCACACCCAAGTCCAATTTTGCATAAACCCCATGTGCAATGCAGCTCGGATACAAACGTTCCTGCTCATTCTGGCAGGGCAAACAACAGGTTTGTTGGGTCTGAGGGTTTGTTTTATGGGTTATTAAGATAAACTTCAGTCTGTTGAATACTTATTAGAACGCAGCAAGTGCTACAGAAAAGCTGCCTGTAGTAGCTCTAAAAAATCCATCTATTTGGAAACCCAACCTTTCTTCTTTGGTGTCTCTTCTCCTATGGTAAGAGCTAGAGATGTACGTATGCTGAGTGCAATGAAAGCACAAGAGGAATCAGGTTTGGAGAGGTTTCTGTTTCTGCAAGATCACAAACTGCAGCAGCCTACATTGCTGAAGGGTCTTACCATGATTCTAAGAAAATGCTTGAGGTAAGCACACTTACCAGGGGTTTTCTGGACACGGAACCTGCCTGAATGTTGCTTAAGGCACTGCAGTTTGAAAGAAGAAGGTTAGTCTCTAAGGCAAAACGCTGAAATTGGAGTCTGGGTTTAATGACCAGTTTTGCCAGTCTTCCCTGTGGAGCAAAAGTTAGTGTCAGAATTTCAGGAGCTGAACCCTCAGAGACACCTGGCCCAACTCAGGAGCTTTCATACTCTGATGATAGAGTACTGCAACAAAAGATCCTGGTTTGGGGCAGCTCTGGAGGTCCTCACAACCACAAAGGACTGCAACAGCTCTGGGGAAGCTGAAGGCAGACCATCTGAAGATAGGGGAGTAGGATGTACGCTGTGAAAGAAAGGATGACCACTCCGAATTTAAACACAAGGGAAAGCCAAGAAAGGAGTTTAAATAGCAGATGGGTGTACACAATGTACCTTCGCTCCTCCAGTATCGAGTTTCGGAAGTGCACCGACTCCAAACCCTCACTAAGATGACACTGTGTGCAGCTCAGCACCACCAGCACCATCAACACAAGTCATTACTGATACATGAACCGTAAGCGTCCTCTAACGCCCGCACTCCTTCAGCTCATTCCCCAAGCCCTTGGAGACTGGAAAATAACAAGAGAAATGGTGGAAGGTGGAAGATGGCCAGCAGGAATCCTCTACTTTACTTATATCAGATACACAGACCCAATTGTAATGCAAATAATAGCATGGAGCAGGTTTCTCATTTAGACCACCTTCAACTAGAAATATTTAACCCCCTTTATTCCTCTGGTTACCTCCTAGCAAGGCATTTCATTTCTGCAGGCCCTTGTCCTCTCTTCTGCACAGCACCTTTTGCTGCTGGGAAGCACTTGATGATTCTGGGAAGAAGGGGATGGATGGATGGATGGATGGATGGATGGATGGATGGATGGAAGGAAGGAAAAGGTGATACTGATGTACAGTATTACAGACAATTGCCAGGTAACCACTAGAGGGCATCAAAAAGATTCAGCAAGAAGTGATTAAAGACTATCTGGCCACCCTGAATCAGGGTCAGGCAGGACGCCAACCACCCTGCACCTGCATGCTCCACATCCCACACCAGCCTGTCAGGAAACAGCAGTTACTATCCTGCTGAAGGGCTATCAATACTGAACTGTCAAAACTGCCATTGCAATGATACCCATCACACTCTGCAGGTTGGGGTTTTTTAGTTATTTGGGTTTTTTCCTAAGACCAGGCAATATGGCAGCCTATGGTCTATCAAAACTCTTCTCATCAAAAATAGTCTCAGCATCCCTGAAACAAACTTCCTGGTCTCTGTCTGATGGAGAGGCCTTCTATGACCTGGAAGGTACAGGAAAGAGAGTTGAAACTTAAAAGGAACAAACAGCAAACCTTTAAAACTCACTTTGCTTGGGATTTTTTCCTAAGTCTGCCTGGCTTTGTCTCTGGATACACTATCAATCCATGACGTACTAAAACCAAAGTAATTTAAAAAAAAAAAATTTTCTTTACCTAGTTAATTTATATTCTGTCAATTTGGAGATGAAGTCAAATTTAAAAGTTTCACATCTTATGTTTTTTAATAGGTAATATCCACACCAGTGGATTTTCAAGTAAAACTGTGTGGTGAGAAGCAAGTCCAAGGACTCCTGCACTCAGAGCAAAAGGTTTCCAGTACTAACTACAGCACACAACTGACTGGAAAGTGAAGGAACACGCTGAAGTAACTCAGTGAAGATGCTGCAGAAATGCTTCTTTCCTGTCTGCAGACTACAGAGACCAGACCATGAGAACTTTCTGACGTTATTTACAGATCTAAAGCTGGACTCAGACCACTCAGTGCCAGAACTGCTAACTCATCTCTCCCCACAATTCAGAACAAAGCACATTGTTCAAAACAATCGGCTCAGACACTCCAGAGGCACCACTGGGAAGCAGGGAAGGGAAATTACTCTGGAAATTTTAATCAAATTCTTTCCTTTCCAATTTCATCTCAAGACAGCTAGGACAGGCATCAGCTCACAGGGCTGGCTTCAAAATTTGCTACCTTTTCTGGGCCTGTCTCCGAAACCACATGAACACAGACTGCAAGACTCAGCCTCTGCCGAGGAATGACTGACACCTCTGGCTGAATTCTCTTCCCACTCTCCTCCGAGTTGCCTGGCAGCAATATCTTTGCAATGCAGAAGAGCCTGTGCTGCTGATAGCAGGCAGCATGGCAAGTGTTATAGCTGCAAGCTGCCCACCTTCCCTTTGCAGGTACGCTCCATCTCAGCGGAACCCAGTAACCCGTTACAACAGCCACCAGCGCGTTACCTAATGCAGGAGAAACAGAACATGCAGAAAAGCATCACAGTTGGCCAGGAGAAATCTGAAACAAGCCAGAACACACTTTTGCTCCTACCAGCAAATCCCACTTGTGCCACAAATAAACGAAAACTGCCAGCTGGACTAATTTAAAACACAAATGACTCCATTTCCTCCTTTACATTCTGTGAAAACTCCTGCCAGCATCCCCCGTGATGGGGTAGCAGCCCTTCAGCTGAACTGGCCAAGGAGGTATGATGCACTCAAGTGAGGTAACAGCAATGGCTCAGATACACTGGGAGATGTAGCTCTTCAATTCATACCCATCCTGCTGCTGAGGAAAGCTACACCTTCAATGGGATGGTGGCATTTGGAGCCCCAGATTGAGATGATGCTTTACACAGTGTTCAGCAAAACGAAGGACAACCCTCGCCTCGCTACTCTGGTACCAATCTGAACAAGGGAAAGCTCTTTCCACCCAACTGCCCAATTACTGACAAAATGGAAACACTCTCTATCTTCCCAACTTCTCTTCCTCATTTGTTTTAATTGCAGAACAGTCTAGCTATCCAAATCGTCTCATACCATTACATTTTTCTGTGCTCCTTACATTTGCTCTATTATCTTCCCTTTTGGCAAACGTAGGTATGACTAGGAGTCAATTAATTTGGTCTGCTGGATGGATCATCTGTTTCCCTGATAAAGGCTGGGTACTGACAGGGAACACGGTGAGAACGTTTATCTATTGCAAGTATCCTTCCAATATCCTCAAAGTCATCTGTAGTTGAAAGAAGGATCTGCCATAGCTGCCTGTCATGACTTACTATTTGCAAGCTCCCCTTGTCAAATCCAGTAAGTTTTCAGAGGGTCCTTGCCAGGAGCATCTTTTAACTAGCCCTGCAGTGCCCAGAAGCACGTCTGTCATGGGAGAGACACTGACTTTATTTTCTACTCTGGTACATCTGTCTCTTCCCCTGAATAAAGCAAAGGACAAAATGTTAAATTCCAACAATCTCTGCCAGTAACACTTCTTATGCAACAGTTACTGTATCATCGAGGTACATACTGTCTGTGGCATCATCCTTGGAGCTCTCATTGCCACTGAAGGCGCAGCAACCAATATGTCAAGGGGGCAAAGTCAGGTGAAGATTTATAGCTCAGTCTTCACATGACGGATGTTCTATAACTGAATCTAGTTTAAGATGGGTCAAGTCAGCTGTTACCTTGCCAGTTTCTGTCATTAGGTCCTCCTGGATATCCTTACTAGCCTGCAAGTTGCTGCCAAGGTATGTGAACTGACTCACTTCTTACAGTTCTGGGCCTACTGACACATGCTTGAGCTGGGATTTCCTGGGATTCTCATTAGATTCCCCCCCCCGTCAATTATTAACTCCATCTTTTTTTGTGATGCTGGACAATCCGTTTTTAATAACACATTGCTTGAGCCATCCTTTAGTAACATTTCACCAGTGAAACTTCAACCTTCCAGAGCTCTGTGGCTGAGCTATGCAATGCCTGGGTCACACCATGCTACATTTTTCTCTTCGTGATGAAGTCACTGCCAACGTGAAACAGGAGAAGCAAGAGTGCAGCTTTGACACCACGCTGCCTTCCCTCTCAGCAGATCAGAAAGTTCTCTGAAGGGCAAACTCAAAGCATCCTCACCTTTTGAAACTTTTAATAGCCTCTGCTTGACCTCCAGAGTTTAGTTCTGTACAAGTCATAACAGCAGTAAAAAAGAGAGTCAAAAAGTTACGTATTTTTGTGAGTCAGCAAAACATGACACCTTGTAACAGGCTGCACCAGCACCTGGGCAGGTGCAGGAGCAATCTCTGGCTGGATGTCTAAGCCTGCGTGGAGGGACCGGAAGGCAGCTCTTACGGGTTGCATTCCCATAACTTCCAGTGACTCACACTGCCTGGCACTATCATTCGTTAAAGCAAGAGTGAAGCAGGGCTAATAGCTATTTACTAAAAACAGAGAAGTGTGATTAGCTTTAATTAGCATTGTCAAGTGACTCGAGATTGTCAGGTACAAGATGCGGGAGAACTAAGTCTCATTAATTATGTTATTTCCTGCAGCCTTAAGTGGCTTGGCCAGTCCAGTGACGCTTCCAGAGACGGAGCTGCTCCCGACACATCCCACACCAGTGGGTGAAGACCCTCTCCAGCAGGCCTGGCAGAGACCTGGCCGTCGACTAGAGGGTTGCAAAGACAGAATGCAAGAACGATCAGCTTATGTATGGCAAGACAACGACCTGCCCTGACAAACAAGGAAATAAAAGGCAAATAAATGGCACAAAGCAGACTCAGAGAGAGAACTGACTGCTGAACTTCATGGAGGATGGAGAGCAGGGTCTGATGGGGGAACAGGGAGTGTGTTTCACACCCAGGACCCAGCAATCCTGAGCAGCAGCCCATCCTGAAAACTCTATTTTCTTCCCCTCAAAGAAGATAAACTGTAAGATGTCTTTGGCAAAAAGAGATCCAGATCCTCAACCAGCATCACACCACCAACAAACGTGCCAATTTACCAGCTAAAGATCTGTTCTAAAGATTTTTAGAAAGAAAAATCCCTGAGTCAGAACAGTCCATCTCTTCTACGGACCTGCCCTGGCTTCTGGAAGGAAAAGGAAACCTATCCTTAGCCTTTTCTGATTAGAAAACAAGACCTCCGAATTAACAAGCAGAGAAAAGAGGGAACATCCTGAAGGGCCAACTTTTCTGTCAAGAAGGGGAAAAAAGGAAGCTGTGTATTTTGCTATGGTTTCAAAGCAACAAATAGGCTCTGCTACACCATTCTGCCTTGAACATCACTGACCAGCTTCAAAGCAGCTAAGAGAACTGAACTCACAGTTTCTCCTTTCCAGACGCCACTTTATGATCCCTCTTGAAGCCCACTGCTCTAGCACTTCAGAGTTCACCTCTAATTAAAGCTCTGCTTAAGTTCAAGCAAACAAAGATTTGCCAGCTCATGACCAAAGCCCAATGAAAGATGAGCTTTATTGGTGTTTCTTCAAGAGGCTTCCATGCACATGCTCAAAGGCAAGGCTGTGATGCAAGAAAATAAATAAATGTTTTTTGCTCCTCTGCAATCCTTGCTGTGCTTGTGTAGTACCACACCAGATCAAGGAGCTCCCACTTTCTAAACTGCCAGCCAGGGCCTACACCAGAGTGACCAGTTCCTTAATTAAATTCTCTCTCAGTAACAGGTATTCAATCTGTGAGTCAAGGAGCCTTTGAGGGAATGTGGATTTACAGGTAGTGATGCTGCCTTCCTCAATACAACCCTGACTCAACTACCCACACCAAACAGCAAAGAAAGGAAATCACTTAGTCAAAATCTGTGGATCCAGAAGACACAAGGGACCAATACAATGTTGTTAGTTACTCTGATCCTGACACCATGAAATGAAACACCTGCAAAGCAAGAAGCACTTGACAGCTTCATCAGATTAAAACAATGTCTCTGCCCTCCCTACAGCATTTCCAACTTCAGCTTCAAAGCACAAGGCTTGCTTTTAAAGGGCCTTTCAGCAGGAAACAAGAATTACGGATCTAGTGAGAAAAGGAGAACATCTTAATTCTCTACTCGAGCGCTGCTGTTACACAGCAAACAATGTTTACAAGATATCGGAGGCGTGGATCCCAGTACGATGAGATCTTAAACAGAATCAATGGGAGTGCTCTGCAAGGATGAAGTCACAAAATACATCCTCTCCAGGCAGAATCCTCTCGTGGATTATAAGTAAAGCTCTCTCAGTATCTGCGTATCTGCTTGTTTACAACCGCCTAACTCAGCAAAGACCTCTCTGTGCTACTCAGCATAAGCTTTAAAGTAAGTGTAAACGCATTAGCAGACAATCCTTATCTGGAGCACGGAGTAGACCCCAGCAAGGCCATGTCAGGAAGGCAGGTGCACCCTCCCACCCCTTGCTTACCTGCTTTCTGCAAGCTAGAACCCTGGTGTGATGGGCCTTCCTCTTTCTCTCTTTTAAGAGAGAGGACAGAAAAAAGCGGGGATAGATTCACTCCAGTAAATTGTGGTGGAGGACTTGAGAGGATCCAACTTCTTTTTCTGCACCATTAAAGCACATTTTAAACCAGAAAATTTCAAATTCTTTCACCTTCAAAAACCAGCATTAAAATCTGAAGCTACAGACCCACAGCTTGTTCCATGGCTACTTCTGTCATCTCAAACTTCTCTGTCCTTTCTAGACCAAATCCAGAAGTTCCCTTCTGACCCTGGACCTCAGCACAGCGTTCTGCAGAAGAGGAAGCTGCTACACCTTTAACCAGAGGCTAGAGCAACAACCACACAGACCAGCCAAGTTACCCCAGCTCCCTGGGGGGTACTGGTTTCAATGCACCACATGCAGAAACCACTTATCTTTAAGGCCAAGCAACAACACCCAGGGCTGAGGATGCCCCTTCCCCAGGCTGACCCAGGTGCCTGCAATCTCTCTTTTGCCACACCGGGCGTGATGTCACTTCTGTAGCACAGAGCCACAGCCAGCAGCTGGGCACGGCCTGGTCTCCAGGGACTCCAGCAGCAGTGTTGGTAAATAGAGCAGCGGCAGGGCACTGCTCCCTGGCCAGCAGCCAGCCGCCTGGCCGCGCTGGCGACGGTTCCGGAGGTGCCCCCAGCACCCGGGGAAGATGCGGTGCCTCTCCCTGGCGCCACAAGCTTCAGCCTCACGCACACCTCGGTGCCAGGCACGGAACTCACCTGGGGGTTCAGGTTTTCATTAGGCATTTACTCGCTACAGCGAGACAGTCAGTGAGGAAGGGCCATCCCTGCGCCTGCTCCTCCTCGGTGGTTATCTGGCACCGCCAGCCAGACCCTGCCCCGCTCCCGCAGCTTCCTCCTGTTGATCTCCCTCGCTGGAAGCGTCCGGGCACCGGCAAACCCCTCCCGCCTCGCCTCGGACACCTTCCTGGCTCCGACCTGTTGCCCTGCCAGCCTCCAGCCCCTCGCCCGGCCCCGCAGACAAAGGCCGCCGATCGCAGAGCCCGGTTCGCCCACTGCCAAGCCGTGGGGGGGGGCCACCCCAGGCCCTCAGCTCTCTCCTCCGAGGAGACCCCACCTCACCGAGGGGCCGCACCGCAGGGNGCCGCCTCCGAGCGCGTCCCCAGCGCAGACGGAGCGCGGCGGCCCCAGCGCACCAGGCAGCCCCGCAGCGCCCGCCCCCTCCCGCCGGCTCCCTCTCCTTATAGGCCCTCCCGCCGGCCAGCTGGCTCTGAGGGGCACGGCCGCGCACCAATCGCTGCCCGCTGGCACATAGCAACACCCTCGCGGTTGGCTAGGGCCAGCCGCAGCCCATTTTTTCCTGACCAATCAGAAGGCGAGGGAGGCCGGGGCGGTCTCGGCCCTCGCGGCGCGCACACACACATACGTATCGCCCCCCCCGCGCGCAGCCGGCAGCCAATGGGAGCGGCCCTGGCGCTGCCGGCGTGGAGGAATAACAAACAGATGCGTCGCCTCTTAAAGGCGCAGGCGCCGCTCCCGCGGGTGCGCAGGGGATGCGCGGAGGAGGGCGAGGGGCACTGCGCCACCCCTGCCGCAGCGCAGCGGGGCTCTGGCCTGCACTCCTTAAACCTTTTAAAATGACCAGTTTTGGTTACTCAAACCTATNCCCGCCCCGAGCCGGCGCAGCCGCCCCCACCACGGGGGGGTGGGGGGGAACGCGGCTGTGGCGCAGCTCCGCACGGCGGCCTGACCCCGGCCCCACCGCCCGCCCCATGCTCCGTCGCCCGGCCCTCACCCCCCGCCGCACTCACTCGCCGCGGCGCGGCCGCCTCCGAGCGCGTCCCCAGCGCAGACGGAGCGCGGCGGCCCCAGCGCACCAGGCAGCCCCGCAGCGCCCGCCCCCTCCCGCCGGCTCCCTCTCCTTATAGGCCCTCCCGCCGGCCAGCTGGCTCTGAGGGGCACGGCCGCGCACCAATCGCTGCCCGCTGGCACATAGCAACACCCTCGCGGTTGGCTAGGGCCAGCCGCAGCCCATTTTTTCCTGACCAATCAGAAGGCGAGGGAGGCCGGGGCGGTCTCGGCCCTCGCGGCGCGCACACACACATACGTATCGCCCCCCCCGCGCGCAGCCGGCAGCCAATGGGAGCGGCCCTGGCGCTGCCGGCGTGGAGGAATAACAAACAGATGCGTCGCCTCTTAAAGGCGCAGGCGCCGCTCCCGCGGGTGCGCAGGGGATGCGCGGAGGAGGGCGAGGGGCACTGCGCCACCCCTGCCGCAGCGCAGCGGGGCTCTGGCCTGCACTCCTTAAACCTTTTAAAATGACCAGTTTTGGTTACTCAAACCTATAAACCCTAAAATGCCCCAGCTTGTTTGAAGAAACTTTAATTTTCAGAAGGTCTTTAGCGGCAGATCCTCATCCCTCCATCCTGCACCTACTCCAAAGGCAGCACCTCGAGTCTTAGAATCTATCTTTCTGGTTGGAAGAGACCTTTAAGATCAAGTCCAACTGTTAAGGCACCCCTGCCAGGTCACCACTACACCATGTCCCTGGATGGAGGGCTGCGGGGAAGCGCAGTGGTCACACTCGCTTCTTAACAGACTACATTTTATTTCTGTCTTTCAGTGACAAGACAATTAATCCACATTAATTAAACATAAGGTAATAACTGCTACCTGCTCTACAGAGGCCCTTCTGCCAGCCCACTGCTGTTTGAACAGCACCAGCCCCATCGCAGCTCAGCCAATGGTGCTCGCCTTCAGACAGCCCTCACCTGGCTAATGAACTTCCACCAATATGAACCCAGCTTCTTAAACATGCTATAGAATCAGTCATTAGCAAAGGACTAATTGTAAATGAAGATATTGTGTATTTCTCCTGGAAGTCTCCCCTAGCTTCACCCTGCTGCTTACCGTGATTTTTTTCAGTGGTGATCTTGGCAATCTTCTACCCAAATACCTGCAGGCACACTCAGCCAGTACATGTATGTATATGCACATACATGTATATACACACACATATGCAGCTCTGAACAAGTTGATTTGGAGGCTCCTCCCTGCACGTGTTCCAGTTCCAGCTCACGCCAGCACACACACATCACTCTAGTTTGAGTGCTGGGAACAGTAATTCAGCACCGTATCGAGGACAGGTTTAATAATGTTTTATGTCCTTTTCTCACATCAGGGGATAACAGTTATATACCTATATATAACTATATACCATACTTGCTTTATGAGTTTGTGTTCTAACACTCTACTGCTTTAGTAAGTTGATATTTTAAGCAATTCTATAGTAATTGGTAATTATTGGTAACTGCAAGGGCAATGTTCTGTTTCATATGCTAAATATATGAACTCTAAGGGGTGGTACAAGGTACTATTTATACTTAGTTGTGCTTTTAAACTACATATGGGTAGAAAAAAACCCCTTCCACCTCATGATATAAAAGTAAATATAGTTTCCTTCTACACAAGCAAAATACACCCCTCTGATAGCGTTAATAAAACAGACACCAGCTCGCTCAGGGATTCCATAGCTCAGATTTTAAAATACAAAATGGCATTCCACCCACCCCAATAGTGGTACAACTAAGTACAGCTTAAATACACCATTAACAAAGATTCAAGCACTGTGGTAGTTCCCAGCTACTACATACACTCAAAGGAAGAGGGAAATTGCTGTGTTATCTTTAGATGGCTCCAAGAGCAACAGGAGCCTACTTTGAAGGCTTACTTTAAGCTGCTTCTTTCCTTAAGATAACCTCCTTCCTCCTCAAGCCCAGCAGCACGAGCTAACACACCAGCAGGTTTTCAGACCACCTCAGCAGCGCCAAGTGAAGCTGTATTTAACAGATCTAGACAGGGTTATGTGCAGGAAGTGGTGAAAAAACTCAACCACACATGTGATTTAAAGTTCAAAAGTAACCACAAGTACACAGAGTTGAAACCATCAGCAAAATAAACCTACACATCATCAAGAGGCTGCTGCAGAACAGCGAATGTTTTTTTTTCCCCCACCCAAAAAGTGAGCTGTGCAGCAGAATTTTCAGTTTGCTAATAAAAATACATTATTATTTACAAGGAGAACATGAAGATTCTTCACATATATACAAAGCTGTCTTGTAATAAATGAGCTTTAGGATGGTGATTAATTGAAATGACATCGATCTAAGTTCAGCATCACCATGGAAATCTAGGGGTTCACACAGCTTTATGGTCTTTTTATTCTATGATTTCAAAAAAAGCCCCAATTTCTTCTTTAATCTAAGTGCTAATCCCTATGATTAATAAAATAGGAAGCTTTTTAGGGGCAACAGCACATCATTAGCAGCATTTCACTCACTTCTGAAAAACAAAGTTGGATCCTGGTTACTTTCTCACTGAAGGTTCAAGTCACATTTTCATGTTTGATTCCACACTACAGGCTTTGGTTGCAAACTCTGCAAGTGCAGCTTAGTCAGCGTCATGGATACTTCTACTGGGCTTAGCTTTTGGGATATTTATTCCATTTTTAAAACCTGAATTTCGGGTCTAACCTATTTGACAGCTTAGCTTTCAACTGAGCAGCTAAGGAGGATTTTGAATGTCTCTATTTGCAAACATCCTTTTTTGGAGCCTGAAGAGCACAGCAAACATTGCCCTGCTCAGTGTCAAACATCAGTTTCAACTAGTATTATCATTAAGACTAGAGAAGCCTAAAGGATGAAGCATCACTGACCCAGGCTAACTGCTGCAAAAATACCATGGCAAAATTGAGAGCGGAGAAAGCATCAGATCACCCGTTGAGATATTGCCTCAACATTTTTATTGCTCCATCAGAATTAAGTGGTACTTTAAATTCAAAAATCTCAGTTTCTTATCACTCTCAAATCTTATTTGTAGCTGGTGTTACTGGCCTTGAAATCAGTAACCCTCGCCTAATATTGCCTTTATTTGCAAAGTGAGGACATTTCAAATTTTTTCAGAGACATCAGGAGCAACATCTTCAAATACTTCAGATGAAAGAGAAAGGATTTCCTGTGTTAACAGCAGTAGGCTGTTTTTAATCCCCACTTGCAGCATCGCTATTTTAGGTGCAACAACAAACCAGCAAGTGTTCCTCCATGCTTCATCTTGTCCCCCAAACACACCAAAATACCTGACCATGCAGCTGTAACCCCCAGCACGCTCATCGCTCATCTTGCTTCCCACAGCAATGTTCTGAAGTTACAATGAGGAACTGGACCATCCGTAAACTCATAGTCCAGCTTAACTAGCCCCAGAACCGTGGCAAAACTCAGAACCTGTAGCTGCACAAGGATCTGCTTTGAATCCAGCTCTGCATTGCAGCTGCCCCATCACCGCGCTGCGTGGAGGGAGAAGCTCAGGAGCAATGAGCAGGGCTGGGGCGGCCTCCTGTGGCCAGAGGGAGGAGGACAGGCAGGAACCAGGGGCCTTTTCCTAAGGGTTTGGGGTTTTTTTGTTTTCTACGCACTTTAGCAGGACATTTCATACAGTCGGGAAAACAATCCATCCTCCAGGCATGCAGGGAATTCCAGGGACAAGCCAGGATCTCTGAGATTTCTACCAACACCAATGATCTCCATCAATGCAAAAAATAGAATCATAGAATGGTTTGGTTGGAAGGGATCTTAAAGATCATCTAGTTCTAATCCCCCTGCCATGGCAGGGACACCTCCAACTAGACCAGGTTGCTCAAGGCCCCATCCAACCTGGCCCTAAACATCTCCAGGGATGAGGCATCTACAGCCCCCCTGGATGAAAACAGCTGTACCTTGAACCTTCCTGCTTTGGATAAACTTCATTCTGAGTGTTCTTGGAGTACCAAGTCTTAGTACTGCAGGTTTATGACAGGCTGCACAACCTGAAGTGATCATAGAGAGATATTTCCTGTGTTAAAAGTCAGATGAACAGTCATTAATGCTCCCCAATTCCCTATGCTGATTTACTAACCATTTAAAATGTGTAGTAAGAAATAAAGCACTGCCCAGAGCAATCTGGGGAATCCTCTTGTCAGCCTGCCAAATCCTTTAAAAGTTACTAAATACTGTTACATACAAAAACCCCACTTCACCTCTCTTACCCAATATGAAGCCTCAAGGCTTGAAAATTACACTTGACCTTAAAACCTAGTATTTAGTGTAATTTAATGGAAATCCAGTAGGAAAGCTGGAAATTTACCTCCAGGGCTAGAAGAAACTTTAACCTGCTTATCAGAAAAAGAAATGCCATATTTATAGCAAACTGCCATCCAATACAGAACAACACAACACTGTGCAGAAACTTGCTACATGTGCAATACCTGTTAATATGAATATATTCAGACCAGGAGGTTTGCAGCCCCCGATTCAGAAGCAGGTACCTGTCCACTGTCAAAAAGCTTTTTATACTCTGTAATCCATTGATCTTTCATTGATCATCCACAATCTTTTGCATAAGTCATCCACAAAACTGGTACAAGAGGCACTGTGTGGGGGACATAATTAGACCAAGTGTCCTTGGGGCATAACAGAAAAGTATTTCAGGATAATTTAAAGGCCACAATAAGAGAGTTCTTAAAATCAAGGCTAAAATATCAGCTATTTACTGTTTCAACAGAGGCCAAATAGAAAATTATGATTATTAACCAAGTGAAAAAAGCAGATAAGGCCCTTTTACAGTGAAGGCTCTGATTTTAATCTCAGGCTGGTTCCTCTGCTACCATATCTTACACGCAGAGATAACAGAGTGTTTTAATTTCCCCCATTCAATTCAGGTAAGATATAACTACATAGATAGGAAATGATATCCTCCACATCTGTGAACTGCTACATTCTGTAATTAAACTAATGAGTGTGATTATAGGTCAGAGCTGATGTCTAGAACCAGGATACATAAGATGACTTTGTGTTTTCAGAACCTGACCTGTAATATTATAAATGCACACACACAATGTTATAACACTGCCAGAACTGAGCCATCAATCAAACTGGATAAACACCAAACAGTATGCTTTAAAATAAATAAATAAAAAAAAGAGACACGTCCCCCAAGCAAAAAAGCTGATATTTACTTAGGCGTGCATTACTCTGCTTAGGAATTAAGGATCATGATGTCTAAAAATAAATAATCAGACAGCAGCTCTGATGCCAACAGCCATTTTTACACTGCAGTGCAAAGCAAAGGCCCACGTTCTCATATGGACCCAATTACTTGGAGCATGGCTATCCAAAACACTAGCTATATATAATACTTCTCAAAATACTAAAATAAGCATTTCTTGGCTCATTTCACCTTGCTGTTTTTATCCACACAGAACTCCAGACTCCATTTTAAGTTAAAAGTGCTACAGACAAGTACAGGTGCTCTAGACAAGTAGACTTTGCCAGTTCTTTACCTGAAAGATGCTGATGACAAAGCCATACACACAGAACTGGCTCTCCTGGCATGCTCTTAGTTAAGACACTTGGAATCCTCATCCTTCTTTCCCCCTCTACCATCATTACACATAGACCCATCTACTTCAAGCTGAATAAGATAAAGTAAAACTTCAAGAGGTTAGTATCCAATTTGTACACCTTCCCACTCTTCCCTGATCTTAACTTTTGGTTATTTGAATTTTCATGCACACAGAGGGGCTGCCTGCTTTGAGGCACATGATGCCTGTTCCACAGATAGATCTTTGTTTAGAAGCAACAGCACACACTGTATTGCTGAACCAGCAGAATTATCCACTCTGTTTTTAGCATTGCATATGGAGGCCACTTCTGATCAAGTTGATCTACTACTACTAGATAAACTAGTGTCTAGGGTCTTCAAAAATATAGAAAAATTGAATTAGAATCGACTTCAAAACTTGTACTTAGAAGTTCCTTTGCCCACGGAGAAGGCTCAAGTCCTTGGCAGGCTTCACTAAGTTGCAAACAGTTGCAGGTGCTATGATCACTGTATGAGAAAACCAATGTCATTGCCAAAAATTTCTTAAAAGCTGAGATAGAATACTTTACCAGAGATAAGACACCTTCTTCTTTTCAGAAACTCTATCCACATAAAAAGACCACCATCAAAGTATCAATGTTTACTACACTATAAATATATCATAATCTCAGAAATTAGACTTTTAAGCAAAGAAGTCACAATTACTAAGTAATTAGTTTCAGATCTTTTATGAGCAAAGATGTTTTAATGTGTCACATTTCAAGAGCATCCATCTTTCTTTACAAGAAAAAAAAAAAAAACACTTCATAGATTTGGAGCTAGAGAGGTCCACAAGACTTTCTGCAAATTAAAAAGTGCATGAAATACATGCATCATCCTTCATACATAAAATATTCTGCAATACAGATGAGAACACAGTAAGTGTTAAACAATATTTAGAGTTAAAAGTACCTGAAAAGAATCTCTCCTTGGAGAGAGAGATTAACTGAACATCCTCCTGGACGGCTGTGCAAGTTCTCAACAAATGCTTTTCTGTATAAGTGGTTTAAAAATCACACAGCAAGTTCTGGAATATTCAAAACAATGATTTGATACAACAAACATTCTACAGTTACCTCAATTCCCTGTTACTTGGTTACAAACAGTTATCATGGCCCAAGCCCTGTGCATTGGTGCAAATTTGCCTCATCCATGCAACATTATCTGTCTCAAGAGATCAAACTTTAGCTCTTGTACTAAAGCTCAAACAGGTGACTGAATAAATTCAGCAGCTTTTCCAGCACTGAGCCCCTTCCCTCCCATGTAACTCGACCCATTCAAATTTCAGATATTAATTAGCAGACTTATCAAAGACAGGTCATGTATAAACAGCACAGTCAAAAGCTGCATCAGATCCAGGAAGATTAACCGTTTAAAAATGTGTCAAGCTTCTTTGAAGGCAGAAGTTTCCAACATCTTTTGTCAGATTAAAACGAAATTAAAATAAGTTTGTCATTTCAATAACTAATTTTATAATTAGTTAATTAATATAACTAATTTTGTAACTAAAAAAATAATTTTTACATTCAACATAGATTAAAGCAAAACAGTTTGTTTATGCAGTGATGAAGGAAACTTGAGAGAGAAACTAAGTCATCACCTGTCCCTTGAGAGATCAAGTCCAGGAATTAAGACTGGTATTTTAAAAATTCAGCTTTTCCTAATCTAAAAAAAGTTTTAACATGTAAGTGCTATTTGGTATTTTCTAAAACCAGAACTATTTTGCATCTTAAAAAGGTGTGCATGTTCCAAATCTGAGCTAGCCAGGGAAAAAAAAAAAAAAAATTACTTTAAAAGTTTTTATAACACCAAGTTTCCCTTGCAGTAAATACACTCTTGCACCTGGCTACTACATTTATTATTAAGATCCATAAGTTCCTTAAAGAAGTAGATACTATCACAAAAGAGTAGTTTTTTCCAGCAGTATCTGATGATTAGATGACTGAGCTTTATACATGTCATTAAGCTACAGGAATCAAATTCCTTCCAAAAACCCCTACCACTAACATGACAACACCAAAACAGGCAGGCATTGCAGGCTCAAATCTGTTTGATCCACGTATAAAACCTGTTCACAGTGACAGAACAGCATCTAAGCTTCCAGAAATACCTTCCTACCTAACCCTATCCCATCACACTTGGGGGTTTCCTGGCTTTTGCCAGTAAAGTTACTTCCATGTCCATAAACTTAATTAATATTGAATGTATTTTGTGGAGAGAAAAGACTAAAATTTACATACATTCTAGATTGATACTTGCTGCTTTTATAAGTATGCATATAAATCTGCTTTGGGTGAATTCATTTAATGGGAACATTTTAATTTGTTCCTTAAACTCCTAATCAAACCTCGTCGTCTTTGGTCCCTCATCCTAAAAACGACTTCCCATTCACCAATCCAACAGACGTTAGAACTATGAATGTGCAAAAGACTTCTAAAGCATTGGCTTCCTTTGTGAAAAGGCTATTCCAGAGTTAAGTGTAATCTATACTAAGCACGACCTTCCTATTGCCATGCCACAGTAGCCTGACAGGTAGGTCAGAACCTGGGGCAAACCTAAACCCC
Source organism: Brachypteracias leptosomus (assembly GCA_013401335.1). NCBI lineage: Eukaryota > Metazoa > Chordata > Aves > Coraciiformes > Brachypteraciidae > Brachypteracias > Brachypteracias leptosomus. Next base: position 72,024 of record VYZX01010797.1, read on the forward strand.
TGCAGTGGAATTCGGTGACAAACCCAGAACTTGACTTAAATACTGTATCTAGACCTTAAGGAATCAGTCACAGTATCACCATGGCATCAGGAAGGGGTCTGGATACAGCTGCAACTCAAGCTCAATGTTCTTATCTGTAAGAATAGTGGAGTAAATCTGACCAAGTGAGTTAATTTTGGTAAAAAGTGACCATCTTTACTGACTACGCTTCACAGGCTAAACTACCTGGCTATCCACTGATTCTGTTTGTGATTTCTCCTGTGAGTTTTCTTGTTTGCCCTACAAGTTATCTGAAAGCTAAAAGCAACACAACAAATGCCTGCACACAGGGTACACTTTCAGAAATTCTTCAGCTTCTGTCCACTAGAGCATAACTGGAGTAATTAACATGTCCTGACATCTCCTTAGGAACACTTGTGACAGGTAAAATAATGCTTATTATCTACAGGTATCTTATCCAGCAACTTTCTCTCTAGTCATCACTATTTGTGAAGTGTGTCATTGCTAAATGAGCTATTTACATATGTAAACTATGTAATTAAACTTGTAAAATAAATACATAACCTTTACATTAGGTAGCAACTTGACAACAAGGTAATAGATCATCCAACTACATCTTTCAAAAAATGATCTGTGTATGCTGCTCAACTGGTTTTTTAATGAAGAAAATCCTTGGCTCACAATCTGTTCTGCAAGAACTTCCTTGGTTTTCTTCCTTTATGCTGGATAATGGTGTAAAAATTCCTTCAGTTTTGTTGGATAGTCTGTCATCACTCCAGTTGCTCCTAGATCAAATGCCCTCTTGTATTCTTGTTCTTCATTCAGTACCCAAATATACACCTGTAGGATGAAGACAAATTATTACAGGAATTACTCATATATTAAAAAAAAGTGACTTTTGACCTAAATTGTTTCATGTGAGAGAGATGTTGCTGCATATATTTAAAATAAATGATTGTACCGTTATGCCAAAGACACACACACAAACATATCCAACTTCTTTCCCCTTGTCCTCCAAAGAGGACATTTTCTAGTGGTGACTCCAACCCCACTTCATTACCTGAGACTTCAGATATTTCTAAAAGTCAAAGTATTACTTTGTGAAAAGCCCAGAATAGGTAAGCAGTTCAGTAAATTTTGTAGCTAAGATGGTAGATTTTGTAGATTTTAGCTTAAGCCTGAAGTGGGGAGGAAAAAAAAAATAAAAATCTTAAGAAGGATTTGAATTAAAGATTCTTTTTCCAAGCATAGAATTCTCCCTTTCCAACTACAGAACAGCAAATGTTAACAGCATAAGCTATTGCTCAGGAACCAAAAAGGAACTTACAATCCTAGCAACAGAACAGAACACGTTGAGGAGAACATGAACCCATCTTAAGGCCGTATGTGGTTGGTTCAAAATCTTACTAGGTTAAAAGCACATTTCCTTGAGCTTTGCCACACTGTACCTGAATGCCCCGAGCAGTGAGGTGGTCAAAAAGTGCTTTCCTCATTAGCAATCTGCAGAAGGAAGAAACACAGCATTTAACAACTGGACACATAGATGAAATTTTCAATGTCTGTAATATATTTTCCCTACAGCATTTAGATTCAATTTTTTCTACAAGAAAGTGATTAGAAACCTAATTATAGAAAACTTCTAGTTCAAGCAACTCAAGACTGGTTAACAAACATCCAGAAATTTGCATTAGCCGTGGATATTTGTATCAACTCTTCTGGAGATGAAATCCAGCAGACTCCTCCATCATACAGGTACCCTCTAGCACATCTGAGGAATCAATCCCTTCGCTTTCAGAAAAGATTTGATCCTTCACACCAGATGACATGAAAACTCCACTGGTCACACAAGAAATCAAACTAGCAGATGTCAGATACAGAAGCAAGAGCCAGAAGACACTTATTGCCACCATGTTCAAACTCTGCAAGTATATTACTGGAGCACAGATCTTAAAATGCAAAGTGTGTCGTGTCAAGCCAAACCATATCTGCTCTGACATTAGGAAACAGTCACAATCCCATGAAATGTGAAAGCCACATTCTGAACCTCCTTGGATGCCAATCAGCTGAACACACTCAACAACAGAAACTGGATCAAATTGGAGTAATGCCCACTGTTACTGCACCTCAGTGTGTCTCAGTGGATGAAAAATAAAAACACATAGGAACACCTACATAAGATTAGAATGTGATTTATGCTGCACTGACAAAAAAGCTAGAAGAAACTGAAAAAAATCCAATATAACAAGTAGCTATAGCTAGTCTCAGTTGCTTGAGCCAACTGTGAATATATAGGCAGAAGATAAATAAATTTAATCAGATTAAAATCTTACGTGTCAGCTAGCCAGATAATAAATTTCTGGCTTCTTGTCATCTTGTGTGGTTCTTTCAGCCTGTTGAGGAAGAGGAAACAAAAAATTAACAGGGCACAGATTAAAATATTATTTGAGATGTTCCTGCAAAAGGAACATGAAGAATTAATCTTGAGTTTTCTCAATTTAGAGCAGTAATTTCAGTATCTAAGACAGACTTAAAATTGAGTTACACAAGAGAAATGTGCTACATTTAAGAGAAGCAGCACAGATGGGTATTCAACAGCATTTTGAGTAAAGTATGAGGAAAAAAAAGCACGTGAAATCTCATATCCACCCTATTACTGACCTGCCTCTTGGCCTTAATCAGACTAATTTGTTCTCAAGAAAAAGGGAAGAAAATGCAAGAATTACTTATTTGTACAGAACTGCTGTTTATCACCACTGAGATGGTGTTAGCACAAGCTGTGTGGTAAAGGCAGTTGCATGAAGGTGGCATTTACAGGAGATGCTGTAAACAGGAAATACTGATATATGCAGTTGTTAGGGTGGAGCGTTGGTGTAACTCAGAGCTGGCTGTAGACAGGTTAAATACAGAGGAGCAGATCTGCACAGATTTCACTGAGGAGTATACAAAAGTGTCTAACAAAACTTATCCTTAGCTTGAGGACACTGACTAAACCAATGCTCAGGCTGGCACTGCTGTTCACTTTTTCCATCATTTCAGTGCAGCACCCACAGACAGACTCTAACTCACTTGAGGATGATTGAAGGCATGGGAATTTCCAAGAATTCCTCCTTGAAAGGAATGAATGGCAGCAGACCAGTGTAGAACAGGCCAAGAAGCAGGAGGACACGTTGCAAACAGAAGATGATGGGAATGTCAGCATTCTGCAGGAACCCAGAAAGAAAGACTCTTAAGTTATCTTGGTAGATTGCTGTGTCTGTTGCAATTAACTGCACTCATCAATGCATGCTTAAAGTTTAGCACTGGCACCTAAAGATTAGGCTGCCAACTGTTTATGATAGGCCTGCCAGTGAATTTAAATTACTTTCTAGTAGCTTGTAATCCAAGCAGAAGTTTTACACAATGTGAAGGTGCATCGGGATCTGAAAAGGTGAAGTTTCCCTGGTCACAGTACTGCTTTTGTCACCTGCCCACATGTCACCTGCAGCACTTTCCCTTAGGCTGGTATAACAGCAAAGAACAAGCTGTGCTTTAGCACAGGGCTTGTTACAGTTTGGTATCACATCAACTCACTTCACAACACATTTCTAAGGATGCTGGTTTATGAACCAAAATATTAGGGCATTGGTGCTATGAAAATGAACAAATTAACAGCTGTTTGGGTAGGAAATGGTGTGTTGTCCTGCACAGATAAAACAGAACATTAAGTTTACTCTTAACAAGATTGATTTCACTCAGGTGTGTAACTCCCTCGGACTAAGCATGATTTTAATTTCATTCTAAATTGTACAATTTCTTCAGCACAAAAAGGAATAGAATCTAGAGCTGTAAAACAGCTTTATGTCAATATAACTCTGAGCCAATTAGTGGCCACATCCATTATTTTAATAAAATGAAACACACAATAAGCAATAAAAAAAATCAAACCCAAAACCAACCAACCAAACCCAAAAAACCAAAAAAACCAACAAAAACAAACCAAAAACACACACACAAAAAAAAAAGAAAAATTGCTTTTGTACCAAAAGGAAGATGTGCAAAACAGGCTCTAAGAGTTCCTGGCATAACACCCTCTACTTTACAGAACAGGAATAAAACGAGATCAAGCTTAATTCCTGAAGTATTTTATTGCAGACTATATGGGTGTTAACTGTGCTTGACTTATTGTAACAGCATAGTAAGCAGAACACAAGCTAAGCACAGAATTTCTCATCACATCTGGAAGCCTGGCAGAGCTTGATTTTCAGGGTGCTGTTCTGTACATTTTGGCATCACACAGTAACAAGCAAGCAAACACGAAGCTTTGCTGGACTCATTCTTACCTCCTTAAGACACTTTGATACAATCTCATAATTGACATTCCCCCAGACTGTCAAGTGCTCTCGCTTGTACTGACTCACCAGCTCTGAAACCTGCAATATAAAAAAGCAGAACCCTAAAGTGTATTCATTGAAAAATTACATACAGAAAGATTTAACTGAGACTCCACTAGCTACTTTTCAACTACACACACCATTACACAAAAGATAGTTCTATATGCTCTCCCATCTTGAGATGATTGTGCTGCTTTAACTGGGAAGAAACAGGTCAACAGATAAAAGGAAAGCCCATTATACCAACTAAAAAATCCTAAAGAATTTAAGAAAACTGGATGGCAAAAGAGCATCTGATAGAAAGCAGATTGCCTTTCCTGTGATAAAAACTTATCTTTACACTGACATCAGGCTTTTATGCTGCCTTGTTAGGACATAGTCCATAAGATGGCCCTTCATAATAAGTACAAAACAAACATGTGTTTAGCAGTGTAGTATCAGCTTCATGGTAAAAGGGTCAGTAAAGATAACGAGTCAGTAAAGAGCTGTTTGCTGAGGATCTTGCACAAGATCACTTCCCTGTCTTCTGTATTACCTCGTTCACAAAGCAAGAACTAACACGTGAAGGATGAAGCAGTCCAAGAACACAGATTTGAGTGTCACAGAATGCCAGCAACTCCAAAAAAAGTTTCTTTTGGAATTTCAACATCATTACACAACACTGTCTCAGTTCAGCGTGGATTTTCATTTACCTTTCTGATCAACACGTTGTTGTTCACTTTGATGTCAATGTTGACAGGAGTTTGTGGAAATGCCTCAAACACCTCTTTCAGGAGTGGAATACGGTTGTCTTTCCCCTCACAGTGACACTCTGGGGAAACAAGAGCATAGATACTGCTGAGACCATTTTTAATACATCCCAGATAAAAGCCAAGATGGCAGAGCACTTGTTATCTTAGAATTAATACATAGTTTGTGAATTAGAAAATGTAACCAAAAAAACCCCAACTTACTTCACTCATTTGTAATTATGACAAGCTCAATTCCATAATGAAAATGCCCTAAGCATATTGCATGTTTAGCTCTGAACTTGGACATTATTTAGCAACAGCAGGAGTGCAGGCACTGTTAAAATCCCCAAAAAAGCAAACATGGCTTCAGTTACATATACCAAACACACCAAGATTAAGATGATATCATACCAGTAAATTGAAACAGCAAGAGACAAAAACTTACCTTTCTGAAATGTGACATCCAACCTGCAGAGATATGGTGGAAGTTCCTTAAGGAAAAAAAAAGGAAATAGAACACTAATTTAAATGCAGGGATATAATCATGACCTCTCAAAAACAAAGACAAACAAAATTATAATTCATAAGCCATGTGATTTATCTTTTTAGACAAAAATCATATATTTTTAAGATCTTCATGCCCAAAAAGTGATTTAGAAGCACTGTGCTCATCCTTACTTGAACTATTTGGCACTCTCAAACTTGTGTTACCTGTAGCTAAATAAGGCAAAATGTCTCCAGATGCCTGTCTGAAACTTCTGAGAATTCCACTTAAATATCAGATGGAAAGACATTTCTGTAAAACTGGCTTTTAAAGCTGTCACTGCAGGTGGCATTCATCTACTTGTTTACCTATTAAAGCCGGTGATACAAGAAAGTTTGTTGACTAAGCTTCCATTGTCACCAGCAGGCAAAACAGGCCCAATTCCAGGAAGCTCCTCATTGAACCTGCTACTGGAGGGAGTTAATGGCTCTTGGGAAAGGGACTGGTTTTCCTCCACTGACTACACAGGGAGCCTGGTTAACTTCTTTTGAAGTCAGATAAGATGAATTTTGGATACCAGACATACACATACGCACACAACCTTCCTGCTCACAAATGCATTTTTAAACCCATCCAGCACCAACGGTTGTTTTCAACTTACAGAGTACTTGAGGTCGGATATGTTGACGTCAACTCCTGTCGATCTCTTCAGGTTCTCATCATGGGACACAACCACTTGTTCATCCTTGGTCAGGTGACAGTCCAGCTCCAACATGTCTGTTCCGATGTTAACCGCGCTGCAAGTGAAGAATTCTGCCTTGAACCACAGACGTATCTCATACAGGCCCAAACCTAATGCAGGTTCAATTAAACTAATCCCATGGGAAGTACTTTAGATGCTTTATGATGCAACGAATCCTCACAATCTTGCTGCAAAGCAAGAAGCAAAGAACTCTGCTGCACTGGGAAAGCTGGTGCAAGAATAAAGTAAGTATTTGATGGAATTTGAACTTGGGAGCTTTGGCTCCATCTTGCACAGAAATCAAACAAAACACCTGCTGAGTGCAGCCCACCACCTCGGGACTGAGAAACCTGCCTCTCAAGTACTGTTTCAGAATTTTGACTGTGATGTTTATTAGTATCAGCACATTTACCTCTGGAAGAAGTAAGCTCTTTTAAAAAAAAAAAGAAGCTATCAATTTTGTGATAGCCATGAACAAAAAGCAACAGGAATGGGAAAGCCATTTTTACTTGATTTAAGCCAATTAAGAATGGATGGATCAGGAAATTAGCAACAGAGCTTTCAGGCTTTTGGCTTTTTTAGCTAGCAAAACTACACTAAAAAAATTATTATTATAGTGAAAAAGTTTTAATTTTAAATTAAAAAAAAACATGAAAGCATTCAGTGATATTTTTCAAAGAAAACCAGCTATTTCTGTTCCAATCTGCTACTTTGAAAATTTCTAATCCAATCCCAAATCCACTCCATAGAAGCTTAGCTCATAGGAGGTGTAAGGAAGCAGAAAGTAGTAACATGAAAAATAAGTACAAGAAACCTCACACCAGAACCAAAAAAATAATTAAGCTTTACTCCAGTGAAAAATTAACTTCTCATTTCATTAGAAAAAGATACTCCAAAGGCATCATTCTGGCAGACAGCTAAAAGTTCTGAAGTCTCAATACTTCCTTCAAAACACAGGGCTGTTTTTTCTCCACCTATGAACAAACCTGTAACATCTGTGAGTAGAGCCTATATGGGACCCAAAGCTCTGCCACTTCATTAACAGCCTTTTCCTCAAGAAAAGGGCTTTACTGGCTGCTGCAGCACAGACAGGCCATCCTCATCCACAAATGCAGTAACACACACACAAACAAACAAATTAGAACATACTCCCATAAGCGTTGAACACAATTTCTGGTCCAGCTGAGATAATGATCAAGAAGAGGGTTGTCAAATTAAAACCAATTTGTTAACTGTTTTCCAGTGCCACTAATTAAGAATCAGGAGAGGAACAAAATCCTATTACACATGGAAGATACACAGCCTGTTCCATGTAATTTTTCCTCCTGAGGAAAAGCATCTCCAAATACGTCGCAGGAGATGTGCCAAATTTGCAGAAGATGTTTCAATCTAGTACCACATATTATCACTTAACCAGCAAAATTTATTAGAAATATTACTGCTTAAGAAATTCAGGACTGATGCTGCATGGGAAAAGGAGAACAACAACTCCCCTTGTTAACAAATTTGAGAATTTGCCAGGCTCTTACTAGCAGCTTGCTGCTAAATCAGCTTCCTTAAAGGGCTGAGTTTTTTTATCTGGAAATCAGTTTGTTCTGCAGCTCTGTAATAACACATCAAAACTTATGTTGCTCCAGAGAAGACTCCAGATGCTCTCCCAATTCAGAACACTGCGTTGGATTCAGATCCAACTGCTCCAGAACTCAAGTTGTGAAGCAGGCTCACATTTACAAATTCAGATGATGGAGCTTCTTTGCTTGTGTTCAACTATTTTCAAGTAAAAGGACACACCAAGAAATATGTAAGAAAAGCCTTTCCTTGGAAACTAAATTCCATTAGGCAAGGCCTGATGTTGCACCATGTATAGAGTTTATAAATATTAAGTTGACCGTGTACTTTTATTGCTGTAATGACAGTGTTTAAAGCTTTCTCTCTAAAGCAAATATGTTCATAAAAGAAAAGGAAATACAATGAGAAAATATCTGGAGAGTTTACTCAGCTTCCTGTAAAACAATGCTAAAGTACATGGCTGTATTAGGGACAATTAAACTGGTAATTAAATTCTTATGACATCTGTCACACCAGATTCCCAAATACTTTAAGACATTACAAGTGTTTCTTTTAGCTTAAAATCAGTCATTTTAAATTCTTTTGTGGTGGTTTTAGGTTTTAAATACAGTACAACATGATTACAGCCCCAAAAATCTAGTAGGCATTTTACCATGCAGTAAAAAACCCCAACTCTTTGGTACAAAAAAGCTTGTAATTGCTTCCCAGAATATTGGTAAATTAAGCTAGTACAGAACTTGAAACTAACAATAATGCCTCCTCCCATACACTTCATATATTACTAGAATAATTTCTTAGTTATCATGCAACAACATTAAATATTCTCAAATCACCATTAAAGTGTAAATAGCTAAATAAAACTATTTGCTTGTCAATACTTAGGTTATTGCCAAAAAGGCAAAACTGAGGGGGTAGGTCTTACACTGCATTCTCTGGATTCAACTCCAGCCAGGGTCCAACCTGCCTGCTTGTCCCAACCTGCAGGAACAGCTCTTGCAGGCACACCCTATTTGGCTTTGGGGAAAATCCAATAGATTATAAATTGGTTAGTTCATACCACCCGTCTGAGCCAATCCAGACAATTTTTCTCCATGCAGATCACTCATTTTCTACCCAATTCCTCTTCCTAGCTTACCAGTGGAGGTAGGAATGAGCAGATAGGAAGGACAAAGCCTTTACTCCTTCACAGAGGAAGCCAGAAGGCTTTCTACTGCCTAACACAAGGTTATTGCTCTGCCTTTGCTTCCTGCAGAAGTAACACACCTTTATTATTCCCATGACAATCTCAAACCAAGCAACTGAACTTTGCTATTGGCAGTTGTGATGAGCTCAAAAAGTGGACTTCAATGCAGCAGTGACAGTTCAGCTGTAAAATAATTTAAATGGTCAGAAGAGTCAGGCAAACATCTGTATTTCCTCACAAAACATCTGACTCCTAGCACAGTCCTTACCCTAACTACTACAGCTTACTTCTGGGAATGAAAAAATTATGGTGTGATCTTCTTTACAAGGGTCCTACACATATAAAACCAGTAGGATACTAAATGAAAATTGAGAAATGGTTAAAAAAAAAGAGACGCTTTCAGAAAGTGTGGTGGCAGACTTGAAAACAGACAGGCCAGCAAGGAAAAAACCCAACAAACCACACCAGAAAACTATGCTAAGCTTCCATGGAGATAGAAAATACCGCAGCACTTTCAATAGCGCTGTTTGGTTGGAAAAGCTGGCACTCCTCAGCCTGCGAGGAAACGCGCAAATTGATGAGGCTACTTAGCACAAAGCAAATTAAAAGCACCCAAAAACCCCAAAGAGCACCCTACATAACTTGGTCACATCTCGTTGGCAGCTGGAGTTTTAGATATGCTTCGTTTTCAAATGCCTTTGATAGAATTCACTACTTAAATGCTGGAGGCTTAAAAGGCTTTCCAGTACCAAGTCCATTTTAGACCCTGAGTAAGAGGCTTTCACACGTTGCACCAATGGAGTATGTGCATGAAGGGAAAAAAGGTAACACAAACATTTTTAATAGCTTTACAGATGGTATATTAAAAATACAGATGGTATATTAAAAGTTAGTTAACGTAGAGATTTCAGTCACAATAGTTCCAGGAGACAAATTATTAACCTTCTATATAGAGGAGGGAACTGAACACCATGAAACCAGGGAGCATCTAAAAGAATTTACTGCAGCCACAACAGCAGTCAACAGATTCTGACTTCCCAAAATATAGCCTTGTATTCTAATTAGTATATTGGCACAGACTATGGTCTGAAACACCTTTTGAGAAACAATGCATCTAGAAAAAACAGTGTGTGGTATTAGTTACGAAAAATAGCTTTATAATGATAAATAAATTAATGGAAGTAATTGCCAGTAGGCACGTAAGCAGCATTGCTTCATGTTTTATTAGCTAGCACAGGAGCAATCAGGCCTCGGGAGGTTCATTTCCCATCACTAGTCTGCCATGTGCAACTCCTAGGTTGTGGTATCCCAATTCCTTCTTATTTAAACCAGAGTGATGTTTAGCAACCCACAGAAGTCATCCAAAGGAGAGATGGTTTTCAGAGTTAGGATGTTGTACCCAAACAACTGATGGAAGTTCCATCTTTCTTGATTGCTTCACTCACTAAAGAATGAGAACACTGCTAATTCAGCCATTATTGGGTCCATGTGTACTCACTGGTGAAAGGCTGCCATTGTGTTTTCCAGGTTCTCTCCAGCACCTACAAAAAAACCAAAAAGTGTATAAAATCCTTTTTCTCCCCTCAATCACAGTGGAAATAAATAAGATTTTAAAATGTATGTATTTTGAGGAAAGATTTGGAGGAACGAGGATGGAACTACAGCCAGAAATCCCTGTTGTCACTATCCCACCCGGGAGACCCCAGTAACAGGACCTTCTTAAAAAAAACAAACCATGTTATCTTGGATTTGTATAATAATTTGAATATGCGAAACAAAGTGTTTACTCTACCAGAGGTTGGGTGCCCTGTTTTTCCCTAAAGGCACAGTATTTGGCTATGACAACACACTCCACAGGCACAGGAACAGTATATACAAAAAGTCCATTTCAGAGTTAGTGGGAGGAGTAAGAGGAAAGGTAACCAGAGGGGGAAAAAAAGCAATCAAGAAAAGAAGCGCCCAAGCCTCTAAAGCTGCTATTCCCTAAGCACATAACCCAGTTGATGCTCAAAGAGGTGACAACCTCTTTTTTCAGTGTGAGATGACTTCCTGAAACAGCACAAATCTGTCAATAAAGGTTTATGCTGCTGGCAAAGGGAGGTCACGTACACAAGGAATGAAACACATCAACTCTAGTTAAGAGAGGAGAAGCCAAGCAAATTAAATTTTCTCTCAGGCAGGAGTAAACTCTGCAACGCTTAAACCAGCATTCTCTCCACAAAAATCTTTGAAAATCAGCCTGGTTAGAGACTGGAAAAGGTTGTGCCTTCTCCTCCCTCAGAAAACAGGCAATATTATACACCGAAAAACAAAACTTCAGGAAGACACAGGTACTGATGAGGACATCTATGCAAATTTTAACTACCTTTTGACAGTGATGAATGACAGGCTGTGTAAACAAGAATTATAAAGGCCCTAATTAAGGCCCTGCCTATTAACAAGACCTCACAAGTATATCCTGACCTAAGTCTGTCTTTAGTTACCTAATGAAAGCAATGCAATTCTATGTGCACACAACTAGCCATTTAGAATTGCTGTTATCAGGTTAGATGCATTGCTAAGTTTACAAAGTGAAAGAATTAATTAGCTTAGAATCACAATGAAAAAATCAGCCTGCTTTAACATGAACCAACATGCTCAGCCCACAGCAGCTTCTGTGATCAGACACTCACCAATTTTTTATGGAATAAAAATATTCACCAATATTTCATGGAATTTGATTGCAGAACTACGAATAGGCTGAGGGGAAAAAGTAACCAAGGGGTAGAGGAGAGGATGAAAATCTCATCGCATACTTCTGATGATTACCCAATAGATGGAAAAAACCTGCACTGGATGCTTGGTAACAAGTTAACTGCAACAAAAATTGAGGTTTTAGATAACTTATCCACTATGACAATACAGCCCAGACATCCTGAACAGTAAAAGACTGGAAAAAAACCTAAGTCAGCCTTCAATTTGTGAAGAAAACTACAGTAGCCTGGCCAGGAATTTCCCAAAATAAAAACTTTAAGCGACTGATCTAACATATGTTAGGGAGGTAGGTAAACCAAATTAAACCAGTTGGTAACAAAATGTCTGACTTGTGTTTTGGGGAAATGAGAAAAAAGTTGAAGTACCAGCTGAAAGAAGAATTTCAAGTCAGCAACATGGCTTTCACAAACCACACTCTGAAAAGGGAACTATGACATGCAAGTAATTTGATGCACTAAATCATTCTCTTCCCTTAAAAATGAAAAGGCTGGGCCGACAGAAGGGCTTCCAACATTTACTTAAACGCACCTCCAGATGTGTGCATTTCCTGTGCAGAAATTACAACACAACCCCACCACCCACATATTCAATGGCCACATCCAGACATTCCAATTGCATACTCTAACTTTGAAAGCAACATGGGACAAGAGGGAGTCAATGTCAATCACTGGCTTAAGAAATGACTCTTGGAAGTTCCATTGGCTTGGGTTTTTCCCAAGCAATGCCCCTTAGAAAGAATGTTGCCAGCAGGTCAAGGGAGGCAACAGTTTCCTCTACTCAGCACTGGTGAAACCACATCTAGAGTGTCATGTCCAGTTCTGGGCTGCAAAGTACACAATAGACATGGATCTACTGGGAAAAAATCCAGAGAAGGGCTGTGAAAATTAAGGGATGAGAGATTCTTGCATATAATGTAGATAAGGGTGCTGGAATTGTTTAGCCTGAAGAAGAGAGGCTCAGGAGGATCTTACCAACATGTATAATACAGGATGGGAGGGAGCAAAGAAGACTGAGCCAAACTCTTCTCAGTGGTGCCCAGGGAAAGGCCAAGAAACAATGGGAACAAACTGAAATACAGGAAATTCTGTTTATAAAAAGAAAAATGCCCTTTTTAAAATTGTAAGAGTGACAGGAACAAGCTGTCCAGAGAGGTTATAGAGCTTCCATCCTTGGATGTATTCAAAACCTAACTGGGACAAGGTCCTGAACAACCTTCTCTGGTCAGACGAGATGATCTCCAGAGGTCCCTCCAACCTCAACTATCCTGTGATTCTGCAAAAATCATCATGCTACCTCATCTTAAATATCCTGCAATCCAGTCCACACAGCTGGTATCAACAGAGGACTTGAACACAGAATATAAAGACTTAATAATTGATCTCAGAAATTACCAATTATAAAATTATGCAGAAGTGAAGACAATTCAAAGATGCTTCTACTGGTGATCTACAAACTGAGATAAGAAAATTCTTGCATGAAAAAAGTGAAATCAAAACACACAGACTTAAAAAACATCACATACAAGGCTTCATTTCAGAGAGGAAAAAGCCAAGCAAGTTAAGTGTTATCTGGATCTCTGAAGTTAACAGGAGTAATGCAATAGGAAACCTGACACTGAGTCTAAAGCTACAGCATGACTAAAGCCTGATGAAAATATAACTCCCACAGGAATTTATGTTACAAGGTAAATACTACAGAGAGTAAAGAGCAAGTGATCTTCAGTCTTACAGTACTTGACAAGCAAAAAGCTGTTAAGATTTTGTTTAAGCATTGTACTTCCACTGTAGGTGTATTTAACAGTATACATGTGGACCCACAACAATTCAAAGTCTGGACTTCCTCTCCAAATGCCTCATGAAAATCCTCCCATTGAGTAAGGCTTTCCTGTTCTTCTCATGGTGCTTAGTGCAACCAGCCAAACACTTGCATTCTAGGCTTAGGGCTGTGTATCTTCACTAAGGTCATTGCAAAGAAGTGAGAACAAAAGAAGATTAAGGAGATCACATCAAGTTCCAACAAAGTCATCCGGAAGTTTTTAATAGCTTGGAAATTAACACAGAGGCAACAGACAAAATTAAGAACCTTTGAATGAAAATACCTACCTACCAGGAAACAGCAAATATACACATTCCAACCCCAAAAGTGCATTTTATGCTATGAAGTTATAAAGAAGCTTAATAAGTCATATAAACTAAATGAAAGAAATGCAAGTAATAAAATCTGTAAGAGATCAGCTCTAGTTTTTTTCATTTTAACAATACAAGGTAGTAGCAGTAGTTAAGGACTATTGGCTAAACCATGATCAAACACTGCATAAACTGGCCCCAGATCCAACACTGAAAACTGGTTGAACTAAGCATCTGACACATCTCCCACAGAATTTCAGGAGAAATATTTACCACAAAACTGACTATTTTCACAAATTGAATGAGGTCGTATGGAAAAGTGCAGCACTGACCTTCACAGAACTGGAAAATACAGGTTTCTGGGTTTTTTTCCCCCCCTCCCAATGCTTTGAAAAAGGTAGAAGAAACTTTAAGAACATTTTCTAGCTATTTCAGATAGAAGCAAATAGCCTATCGACAAGGCCTTGGCACAAGGTGCACGGAGGGAACAAGGCTCCCAAAATGGGATTGGTTTTAGCAGGGCACTGAATCATTAAAGGTCTCTAACGGCAAGTGGAGCAAGAACAGAGTCACCGCATTTCTTCTGGAAGCAGAAAGCAAAGTGAAGAGGCAGTAAGAGGCAAGAAGACTGGTCTTTTGTACCTGAGCTAAGCAACAGTCATCCACCTCTCTCATTAGAATGAGTAATACCATAAAACAGGATCTTTAGGAAGAAAAAATATATATGATTTGAGAGGGAAACCATCGCGACCCACGTAAAACAAGCTGATTTCGGCTGACGCGTTTTGAGTTCGGAGATTAATTCATCTCTGAAATCAAGCACTGGTCAGCAGGTGGCACCTAAAATTAGGTTGCGGGAGGAAGGTTTAAGGGAGCCCGCTGCGAGCAGCGGCCCCTCAGCAGCCTCCCCACAGAGCTCCGGCAGCGCCCGCCCGTCCTGGCGTCAGGGAGAGAAGCGTCCGGAGGGAGCGGGGAGGGATCGCCCCGGACCAGACCCTCAGCGCCGGCTGCGGGAGGGCGGCCGCAGCCTCCGGCTGCCTGAGGGGAGGGCGGGAAGCGGCGGCCCCAGGTCCGCGGCGGGCAGGGCCCCCTCCCGCCTCCCCTCCCTCACTCTCACTCACCGCCGCGGTGAGAGATGTGCCGGCAGCGGAAGCGCTGCCGCTTGGGCCGGTGAAGCAGCCCCGGACACTTGAGGAAAAACGCCGAGGTGAGGACGTATCCGCCCAGGGTGGAGAGCAGGTACAGCGTCGCCGACATCCTGCGCTTCTCGCCGGCTTCCCGGCCCGGCCCGCAGCCGGCTCCCAGCGAGGAGGAGGCGGCGGCGNCGCCCCCGAGCCGCGGAGGCTGCGCGGAGTGCGCAGGCGCCGCGCGCCCCCCGCCCTTCCCGACAAGGGCTCTGCCGGCGCGCGGGCTCCCCTCAGCCGGGCTCGGCGCCCTCAGCCGGGGTTTGGGCTTTTTAAAAAGTATTTAATAAACGCTGCGGGCGGTTTCCAATCGCTTTAATTTCTCATTTCGCCTTCCCCACTGCTTCTGGCACGGCCGCGTCGCTCAGAGGCAGCTGTTCTCTGTAGTGCTTTTCATTTTATTGATTGCGCTCCCGAGTCGCTAAGTGCTCGGTAAAGCTGAATTCATTAGGCGTGCAGAGGGAGATGCCGCCTTCCCCCCAGACAGAGGGAAGGGTGTTCCACAGCCAGCCCATCAGCTGTCACACACCGAACAGAAAAGCAGGTCTCAACGCTGGTCGTGCCGTATAATCACCGTATTATAACAAATTAGCAAATTAAATTTTGTATGCATGCAAACTAGAAACAAACATTCCAGAAATTAGACCAGGTCTCAGCATCCAGCCCACTAATACATCTTACTTCCACTAGAAGTTGATTTACTGTGACTAATTTTTTGGCAGATGGACACAGATGAAGCTTGCAGGATTTCAGCTGCCTTCCAGTGCATCGTGTACAGCATCTTTTGGAAAGTGTAGTATAATTACCCAAACTTCCTCTGTTTGAGGTTCAAACCGGGCTAAATCCATCATTTTAGCAAACAAAAGTCTGTTTAATCACTACAAGTCAAGCTATACTGACAAACTGCAGTTGCTTATTATGAACAAGCTTATACAGCTCTACATTAACCAGCTGGTTTAAGTTCCAAAGAAATTAAGTTGGCCTTTTAACAAAATCTGATCTATAAATACAAATACAGTAACATTTTCCACCTCGATAAATAACAATTTCAGGTTATAGTGTTAATACAAATCAGAACCACAATGCTTTCTTTTTTTAAAGACATGATCAAAAGCGAACACTTTCTCACATCATCCCATTAAAAGCATCTATTTTTTGCATACAAATAGCTTGTTTGGAAAAAGAGAAAAGATTCTGACCATCATTGCCTCACTATGACAAAGGAAACCTGATTTCAGGCAATGCTAATTTTTAATATTTTAAAATATGTACATAGAAAGATTGGATGGGGAAAAGCAGTATCATCAAAATATAGTAATAAAGGCTCAGTGCATTGCAACAACCAGCTTTTATTTTTTACACATGAAAATTTAATAAATGGGAAATGTGTATGTCTCCTGGATTCCCTTCTCTGCTTTGATATCAGACCTTATTTTCAATCTGACTATGTTCCAGTGAAACACAGTGGGCTTTGCTGGCTCGCATTGACAGCTGTTGGGTAACAGACACGAATCAAAATCCATTACTTGGATTGAGGATAGCCTTTTTAAACTAAAATCAATCTACCTGAATAATTCTTATTGTGTAATTGCTTTCAGTATTCCTCGGAGAACTTTGTAACTCATTAACTGTTGGCTTTCTTTGGGAGGAAAGCAGGGTCCACGTTCAGTGACGTACGCATAAGGAAATCTAAGCACCCACAGTCCATCAGATGGAAGGGTTATTTCCTGCTTCTCAGGGTAAAATACAGGACAAGGTGGTGGCCCTGGTTGAACCTGAAAACAGAAGGAAATATGGGTAGATAATCAAACATCATTAGAATAATAATAATAAAAAAAACCCCCAACACACCACCAAAACTTAAAAGCAAACTAAATCCAAGGAAGTCTCAAGTCTTGCCTACAACCAGGTTCTTATCCACTCGAGCACATTCCAGGAAACCACTGTGCAGTTACTGTGAGACATCCCTAAGTTTCCACTTCTATCAAAGTGAAGATGATGGAAGGCTGCAGATTAGGTCCTACCAAAATGCTCCACAATACAAACACAAGCCCTTCACCTCTTGGGCAGTAGTAAAGTGTGCTAACAGCAGATTTCAACCCTGTAGCAGAGAGTCACTCTAAACCAACATGAATTTTCAAGGATTTCAGCAACATTTAGTAGGGCTCTTGTGTAAATTGTTCAGGTTCAGAAAGTCTTATTCACTTGAAGAAGTGACGTGTGGAACCCTCAATACAAAGCATAATGGCTATTACAAATAAAAACACCCCTTTATGAATCAAAAGTTGTGATACAGATGTAAGCTGGGAATGAAGAGCCAAGTAAGGATCAGCACACATTGAACCCTCAGCTCTTGCCTCAGTTTCAAGTAATAACATGACAAATTGCAACCTGCACTGAAATTTTGGTGCTGGCATCAGGTTTCAGCCAGTATTCTTTAACTTCTAAACCAAAGCAGGTCTTGGCATAGTTTAACAAATAATAAGCACTTCTGTGCACACAGTATTTTATACAGCAATAATTGAAGGAAGACAATTCATATTTTACTACATTAAAAAGAAAGTGTAAATGGAGCTTTTCCTCCATTTTTTAAAACACACATTTGAAAATGGGGAAAAAAAAAATCTCCGATTAAACACCTCCCACCTTTTCACCTCCTAAATTCAAAGGGTAACTAATAACAATCTCAGCAATGAGTCACTGCTTTTTAAACTGACATTTAAACTGATAATTCATTCTTATGTAGTCATTACTCACTTGTTATCTTTTTAAGAAGAAGCAATTTTTACAGCATGGAATGCTATGAATTCATCCTTGATAAAATAGTTTTTAAGACTTACTTTATACAAAGTATAAAGCTGTCATAAGCCAAACTTGAAGTTTAAAAAAAAATTGCAACTGTTTATAAAACAGATATTTTTGGCAACTGCTGCCTCAGAGAACTTGACTGAAGTTGGTTTGAGTTGGAAAGTTTCTTGTAGCATGTCTCTGACACCCTTTGCCTACCACCCTTGTACTTCTTCCTGCAACTGATGTTGCAACAACCAAACTTGTCTCTGCAGTTACCAGATTCCCTCTTCCATTTCTTACCTGAGGCGTTAATGTGATCTGCAGTGGAGCATCAGGAACCACCACAAAAAGCCTCATGAACTGAGCGTAATGTGGCTTGAGTCCTCGTCCCTGAGTTGACGACAGTATGTACAGAGGCATGTCAGAATTGAGGGCTTTGATGGCAGATTCCTTCGGCCCCCCTCCCATCACTTTCATGACCTTATCAGGCCCTGAACACATGAACCTCCTACCACGTGCATCTTCATATTCAAATCCTACAAAAGCTCGAGCTATGTCATCTCTCCGTCTTCCTCTTCCCATCACAACCGCGCTTCTTTTACCAGGAACAGCCTTGTTAGGTGCAGGCCAGGAATTGGTATCTAAGTCTCCTTCATCTTCAGTTCTCGTCCTGATGACAATGTCCCAAGGCATTAAATAGTTTGTTCCCGGGATAAAGCCTTGTTGATCTAAGCCTGTGTGGAAGTTATAAGCCTTAGCAGGCCCCAGCTTAACCAGTGACCAACTGGAGAATTTGGGCAAAAGGCCTTTGGGGCAATTCGAATGGAGCATCCCAGGGAGGTATTCGACGGTGGACGCCTGGCGATCCACCAGGCTTGGCCTCTTCTCGCTTTTGGAGTCCCCGCTCTGCCCATGACTTTCTGCATTGTCCCCTCCACCCTGGGCATCAGGCGGGTAAGTGCCCAAGCTGCCCGTCGACTGACCCAGGCTGAGGGCTAAGCTCAGGCCTGTACTTTCTCCCTGAGTCTGAGGTTCTTTTTCTTTGAGTTTCTCAATCTCGCCTTCTGGAGGTGCAGGCGATGACTCGTCCCGAGCAGGGGCCGGATCAGGTGTGCTTGGCTGAAACACGGGAAAGTTGATGTGTTCCAGCTTCCCACAGCATTTCTCCTCCAGCAGCTACAAGAAAGAAAACGTGGTTAACTTTCCATCTTCCACTTCTGAGATGAGGGAGCTCAGAGTCATAATATTCAGCAGCTACAGTTCAGATTCAAGAGGTCTGCACTGCGTGAGAACCAGAGCAGCAATGGCAATACAGCCCACAGACACAATGGATTTAAAATTCTCATCAACCAACACACTTAGGTGCAAAGAGATGCTCCTGTGTGCGTGCACTGGTGAAGACTGGAAGTGCCCACTCAGGTCAGCGTGTCATGCAAACAATTTCTGCTCCCAGAAATATCTTTCACTTCATAATACAGACTTTGTTGATGAAACTAAAGCACCGCTTAAAGCAAAAATAGAGACCTCATAGTTACCTGGTAAAAGTCATAATTAGCTGCTTTGATATCAAAGGGGTCATCACGAGGAGCTTGTTTCCTTCCGCAGTTACAGGCACCAGTGGAACGAGCCCGGCTGTTGTGGTACAGAATTGGAGGATTTCTGTCTGCCTCTGGCTTCTCCCCTAAAAGCAAAATTGATCAAACCCTAGATAAATTGCTCACAACTTCTAGAGATTCTTTGATTCCCTTCATCTGCTGCTTCCTCCTCACTATATACCTATGCAAAATTATTTGTCAGCAGTGCCAGTTTGCCAAGCAACTTTCCCACTTCTAATATACAGTGTAGGTTATACCACCAAACTGAATCTTTGCTTTTACAACCTGAAAGGCATAAATAGTTCTTCTGCCTGCAATAAAAGTATCTGAGGCAGCTTCTATTCCTTGACACCAATTAAGCTATTTAAAAGCTTATTAAAAAAAAAAAAAAGCTATTTAAAAAAAAGTGGGGGCATTTACGCTTCCTAGTGAACTTTTGTTCTCTTACACACCT
Organism: Brachypteracias leptosomus; assembly: GCA_013401335.1. NCBI lineage: Eukaryota > Metazoa > Chordata > Aves > Coraciiformes > Brachypteraciidae > Brachypteracias > Brachypteracias leptosomus. The sequence goes on from VYZX01010797.1 coordinate 92,006, forward strand.
CTTGTTAGAAGGCCTCCAGTGTAATGCTTCTAATTAGCAAGATGGAATCAGTTAGTACTAAAATCAAAGTTACTATCAACAGTGGACTCATCCCTAAACATTACTCGACATAAAGGAAACCTGCACACCAGCTCTGCTATAATTAATCCCACTGTACAACGACGATGCTTTAAAGCTGCCAAGCTTTCATCTTCCACAAACACGCAAGAGTTGGTGTTTTAAGCCTGAGACATTTTAAAGCCGATACAAAATTAAACCATGAAACCCAATTAAAGGTGAGTTTCTTTACCTGCTTTTGGGAGCAGATGAAACTTATGCACACAGTGCTGGTCAGTTAAACTTCTCTCTTCGCAAAGCTGATGCCCATTGCTCCAGAACTTGTAACAGTCCTCGTTAAGCTGCATGGCGTACTTGTGGAAGGCCGGGCCGCGGGCGTGCTGGCTGTACACACGCAGGGCCTGTGCCAGCTGGTTCTTATGGACTGTCATGGTGTAGTTGTGGGGCAGGTTGGATTGATAGGCGCTGTGGGCCATGGGGAGAGCTTTCTGGCAACGGTTTTCGGAGAACTTGGTGTCTATATCTAAATAGCCTTCCAAGACTTTGATGCTGCCCATGATTTTCGAGCTCAGTTCTCCAGTGAGAGAGGTTGGGTCATCATCTTTGCCTTCAATGGTCACCTCATACAGTTTTAAAGCTGCAGCAACCCACTTCTGGTAGGTTGGGAGCTCGAAGTGAGAGGGCTGTGGGTTCCTCCCCACGCTGTCATCGAAGCCCTTCTTGCTGAGCACCAGCTCTACGTGCTGCCACAAGAACTCCTTGAGGGTGCAGTCCACAAGCTGTCCAGAGGAGCTGGAGCTACTGCTGCTGCTCTCTGCATGGAAGGACAGCTGCTGCCTGCCGTGTCGCATCATCTGATACCTTCTGGGTCCAGACAGGGTGGGAGCCAGCAGTGAGTCAGTCTCTCTCATGGTGCAGTTGCTTCTGAGTTGCTCGAGAAGCATGCCCACTGGATCATCTCCATCCTGGCCCCCACCAGCCACAATGTACACGAAAGCCTGGTTAGCAGGCACGGTGAACAGGCAGTTGATGCTCTGGTTGGTTAACACCCTGCTCTTGCGGAAGATGCGGTAGATCTGATCCTCCAGAGCATGCTGCAACCTCCTCTTGGGCGAGTGCTTCTTGGGGGGTGGCTTTTCCAGGTGACCACAGGGATCCTGGCCCCTGCTTGGGACGGGATCCACCTTCAGGGCCCCATTGAGCTGGAAGAGGAAGAGGAGGCGTGGAGGGCATGGCCTGCAGTTGAGTTTCCACTCCTTGCCAACCGGGCAGTCTTTGATAGCAGCCTTCAGGGATGGCAGGACCTTCTGCCGCAGCCCATCCAGCGCCCTGAAGACACGGTCATAGGTGATGTCAAAGGAGCAGGTGGGGTGCACCAGCAGCAGGATGTGGCAGACGGAGAAGAGGTAGAGGAGGCTCAGGCAGTGCAGCTTCTCCTGGTGCTTCCAGAACTCGTGGGCCTCGGCGTGAGGCAGCGGGGCCGGGCCAGAGGGGTGGCCGGGCCCGCTCTCCCTGCTCTCGGCCGCAGCCAGGTCCCCGCAGGCCCGCAGGAGCTGCAGCGTGTCGCAGATGGAGGTGAGCACCAGGTACAGCACCCGGCTCTCCTGGCAGTAGTAGGCCTGTAGCTGGTTGTAGTCCTTGGTCGCCGGCTCGCCCTCCTGCCCCGGGACGCCGTCGGCCAGCTCGGGGTCCTCCTGCTCGAAGAGGGGAAAGACCTGCCGGTCGCACACGGTGCTCACCAGGGAAGCCTTCTCCGAGCAGAGCTGCAACGCCGTCTTCCCGAAGATGCCCACCACGCACACCTCCTCATCGCCGGCCCCCGTCGCGCCGCCCCCCTCGGCGGCAGCCGTGGCGGTCAGCAGCAGCTCCCGCAGGCTCATGGGCCCCACCGCCATGGCCCCCGCCGCCCCTCCGGGCAGCCCGCCCGGCAGCGGCATGGCCCAGCCCGGCCCCGCTCCGCCCGGAAGCGGCGACACCCCAGTTCCCACGCAGGCGCGACCCCGCCCCGGCGCAATCATCACCGCCGGTTTAAGGCGCAGCGGGAGGAGTCAGAGCGGAGGGGATTGCTGCCGTAATACCCGGGATAGGACAATGGGGAAGCGAGGTCACAGCCTGGTTTGGGTTGAAGGGGCCTTTAGGTCACCAAACAACCCCCCTGCACAGAGCAGGGACATCTGCAACTAGAGCAGGTTGCTCACAGCCCCGGCCAACCTCATCTGGAATGGTTCCAGGGATAGGGCAGCGACCACCTCTCTGGGCAACCTGGGCCAGGCTCTCAGCACCCTTAGCACAAAAAATTTCTTCCTTTTCTAGTCTACATCTCCCTCTTTTAGTTTCATTGCCTGCTGTATGTCAGTTCCACGCCCCCCCACCTTTTGATGAGGGAACCAGGCAGTCAGTATCTGGTTAGTGGGGTCTCCACTGCTCCCTGCAACTTAATTTCTGAAGCTAAAGAATAAACTCCTGAACCTATTGTTGCAGGCCTTGACTTGCAAGCATCACCTGCTTGTAGGCATCAACTTGTGGGTATCACTTTAAGTACTGAAAGGCCACAATGAGGTCTCCCCAGAGCCTTCTCTTCTCCAGGCTGAAAACCACAACTCTCTCAGCTCACTCTCATAGCAGAGGGGTTCCAGCCTACATCATCAACCATGGGAATCTCTCATCTCTGCGCAGCCCAGGTTTTCAGTTCTGCAGGGCTGTGATTCCCCCAAAAGGCACGGAGCAGGCTGGGAGGGGAGTGCTCGGGCAGATAATGTCATTGCCATGCCACAAGAACTCACTCCACTGTCATCTCTCTGGAAAGCAGCTCAAGTGGCAGGTGACAGCTCCATGTCCCCACCAGGAGCCACAGAAGAGGCACATCACCTGTCTACTGCTGTAGCTCTTGGGTGGATTTGACTTTAAAGGAGTCTTTCAGCTACTTGCCTTCAAGCAGCGCAGGCATTTAAGATGATAGGTGACCTGACAGCAGCCCAAAGCCATACCTATTGCAGTTGCTTCATCCATTCTTTCCCCAAACAATTAAATTCTGTGGGTATCTTGCAGCCTTTTGTTTTAATAACATCACAGTGCTAAACTACAGCTTTTCTTTCAACCTATAGCATTACCATCAAAATCTTTGTTAAAAAAAAACAAACATAAAAACAATACTGAATTTCAGCAAACACATACATATTTATATTAATTACAAGCAGCACCAGTGCTGGGAACATAATAGTCCCTGCTTCAGCAGCAGTCAGGTAGCAAAAGACTTGGGTAATTTAATTATTTTTTCCATTAACAGAGAAGGCACAACCAGATTGAGACGCATTAGGAAGACACTGCCTTTAAAAAGCAGAAACCTGCTAAAGGGGTTTCATAAAGCTCTGGTTTTGTACACACCAGGTTTGCTTACAAATACATACACCTGAGTGAGATAAAAGTGGGATTCAAGTGGCATCCTGACCACAGGTGAGAAATACATTGCTCTGTAAACCTATTTTTGCTCGTCAAAGCTGTTTGCAGCACTTAACCGGGCAGGCGAGGGACTCTTTGGGTGAGCCATCTGTCAAAACAAAAAAGGTTACTTACATATAATAAAAAATAGTTATGACTGAGATGCAAAACAGTGCAACTCTTAACTGACACCATAAAAGAAAACCGACCCAGCAAATCCTTAAAGACATCATTAACCCTCAGATTTTGTTCTCTTGCAACTGGAACTATGGTGTTAGAGATCACATTGAGGCATTGGAAGGGCCACCAGAACAGCAACTTTTCCTCTTACCACTGTCCAATAACCTGCTGGAAGGCAGGCAGCAGCATTTCCATTCCTTACCATTAAAGAGGGAATCAAGCACCCTTATTTGTGGGTACTTTGGGCTTTTGTGTGAGCATTATGGAGAGACTGTAGCTTATGTAACACATTCCAATGGCACTGCACTTTAGGGGAAATAGTCTGTATGAAATTCGATGGATTTTAAAGGTTGTTTATCATTCCAAAAAGAAAAACACCACGACTTGCCTGAAATTTGCGCCTTAGTGCTTGTGTCATTATTGGTGTCAACCCAGACCCACATTCAATGTTTTCTTTATTATTCAGTGGAGTGCCACCAGGACTTCTGAAAAGATTGGAAGCAAGGGGAACTATGATTAGGTATCTTTTTTTTTTCCTAGAAAAACAAAATGAGTGAATAGAAAGGGACTTACCTTTGTATATTGACTTTCTTTAGATGTTTTCGAAGATCTAACTGATTTTTAGGAGGGGTGCTGGAAGAACAAATGAAATTGTTAAAGTATTTTCCACTCTAAACAATGTTCAGCACTGTTTAAAACAGAAAAATCTCACATCAAAAAAAAGGAAGAAAGCATCTTACATAAAGGAGTTTGTAACGTGAGTTGATGGCTTGGATTTAGGTCTCAGACTAACACTCTGTAAGTCTGAGACTGTAATTAATGCCCTGCATGTCTTCACTGGTGATTCTGCCTGAAGTGAGAAAAAAAATGGTACCACAAATAAAACTTTAGAAGGTCTCATTGGCTTTAAATCTATTTAATATTTATACTCTGAAAGACTTCTGTGGTTTGCAGCTTTTAGGCTTGAGTCATTAAGACTCGAATATGCCTTGGATAAAAATATTTATTAAAAAACCCCAACTTCTGCAAACAAGATTCCAGCTGGGCAAAAGAAAGGCCCAAATCTGTTGATAACACACAGACATAAAGCTACATAAAAATCTATGTTCCCCAAATTTAAAGTTAGAACTGTCCTGCATGCCAGACAAGACAGGAGTTAGTCACTTAGTTTCTTCCCTTCAAATGTCCAAGTGCAGAATTAGAGGGATTACTTAAAGATGATCACTGGGTTTTTGGAAGAGAAGAAATAATTAATTGAAAACATTCTAAGGGGCTAAAACAAGCATTGCAGGAAACCCCCCGGTGCCCGCATGGAGTTTGACAGATACCCCATAATCCATTTACCCATGTGTCCTCCACTTTACCTTGTCCATTCTCAGGTTCCTGTCTGTCGTCTTCAGTTTTACATTCAGGAGGTCTTTGAGAGTGATCTGCATTGGCCCATCTGTTTTCACTGGTGGTGCCTGAAAACAAAGGTGGTTGGAAGGGAAATGAGGATTGGCGAGTGACTGAGCATTCACACATCCCTGATGAAACCAGGCCCACAGAACCCAGTCACGAGAGAAGTGGAGGAACCTTCTCAGTCCCTACCAGAAGTGCTTTAGAGCCATTTCCCCGTTTGAGGAGGAGAGGTGCTGGAGGCAGTTTTGGTGGGGGCAGTGGTGGTGGTGGAGGTGGTGGTGGAGGAGGAGGAGGTGGAGGGGGTGCAGATACAGGCTGCAGCCGTACTGCGGAAGGCCCGGGTGCTGCTGGCAGCGGGGCTGTCTGCACTTGGACAGGGCCACCCAGAACTGGCTTATTACACCGTTGACAAAGAGAATTCTCTGAAGACAAGGCTGTAATCCCATTTGTCTGAAAACATAAATAAGAGAATATTAAATCCACAGGCAAAAGTGAATGGAATTTTAGAGAACAAAGGTTCTGGCTTCAGTTGATCCAGAAAAACATTAAAAAAGCATCTGATGAGGCTTGCCAGCAAACCAGTTTCCTTTAGCTATGAGATGGCCACAGTTTAGCAATGCTGAATGTGAAGAACCCCTAGGAGAAGCTCTTAAGATTTCAATTTATCTGCACTGACCACAATTCCTTACATGCTTACACAAGCAAATATTACCCTACCCCACAGGGACTGAGACTGACCTGGATTGTTCCTTGTAGTCTGGAAAATTCAGCTTCCAACTTTTCCAGCTGCTCTCTGAACGTATTTAGCTCCCTTAAGTAGATTTGTGACGGAAATATGGTGTCTTTAACCACTTTAAAACTCTAAGCATAAAAATAAGCCAGGTAAGTGTTTTCACTAAGTTATGTTTCCAGAGACAGGGCTATGATTACTGTTGAAAGTTCCATGGCAAGGTTTTATTGTAGCCAGTGGAAAGGTATAACACAAAGATAAAAAATTTCACCAAATATTTTTTTTCTTGCCAGGAACCCAAGGAGTGACTTTCTCCAAACAAATCTTTAATTTCATCTAGAATTCTAAAGCATAATTCACATTTGACCTGAAAAGTTCATACAATCATTTACTCTTGTGAAAGAAAGACTGTCCCTCTGTAACTACACATCCTCCTGATATTCCAGTAAAAAACCCCTAAAATTGCAGGTATACGTTTAATGTCCACAGTTGCCTTAACACTCTTCTCATATTTATTCCTTCAAAGGTAAATACTAAGTGTACTTTAGGTGTTTCAATAGACGTAACTAAACTGACAGGTTAGTTCTCAAATCTAACAGTATAACCTGTATCTGAGTGCTATGAACAACCTCACACATTGGTGAAAATAGAGAAGCAGAAAACTTACCTGTGCAACCGTGTTCTGGCACCAACAGTACAAAAATGATGCTGTTGTTGTAAAGGGCTTTACCACATTTTTGACACTGGGCAAGGCTAATGACCAGAGCGAGGACAGATGGCTTGGGACAGATGATGTGTTCAGAGGAAGATCAACCGCTGACCTGGGACACAACATTTTAGAACGAGGCCATAGTTATAGCTATAATTTCAGCCTTTAAAAAGGCTAACATCTGCAAGTTACAAGAACTAGCAAAGGCAAGTGACAACATGAGCACAGGAATCAGGAAAGATCAAGATACACTTTGATAAAGGGGGGAAATAAATCATATTTGTAATATGTATTTATCCAAATTGCTTTTCCTGCACATTGAAACTAATGACAGATAGAGTACTAGAAAAGAGCACTTAGAAAAGGGCACGATAGACAGAGTACTACAAAATACACAAGATGAAACAATTCCACAGCATCCATGCCAGGATGTAGGTAGACTCCAAACACAATTCTATGCCATCAGCTTCATGAAGCACTGGGAGCAAACAGCGGACTCAGAAACTGAGATGAAAGGAGAAGTTCCAACTTAGCCTCTTACCGTATAGGACACCCTGAGCCCTGGGGGTTTGCAGCAGCTCCTTTTTTTTCCACTGGAAATTTTGCTCGGGGTCTCCGTTTTCGTTTGTATTTCTTATACCTTGCCATTACTGTTACAAAAGACAGATTTAAAATTAATGTAGAGAAACACACCCACATCCACGTGAGTTATCAGCAAATAGGTAGGGAAGAACATGGGCTGCACATTAAAAATCCAGTCAGAAGTAATTCACAGTTGTCTTGCTAGAAGCTTTACATACAACTTGACAAAAAAAGATACCCTTAAGTTCCTACAATCCGCTGGGATGTATCTGTACACGAGAGGAGCAAGCAACATAAAAAGAACAATTTTATAAGGACTTTTATTGACAGTTTTTCTTTATCCTGAAGTGACAAACGTTGCATTTTAAGAAAATCTCGCTCGTGTAGATAGACAAAAGGCACCAGAAAGCCACAGAAAGAGGGCCCAGGACTTTCCCGACCTCGCTGGGCCGCTCCCTGAACGCCCCTCAGCGTGTTCCCTCAACAGCCGCCCCCCGCGCCGCGCCCCGGCAGCCTCCCCGCCCCTGCGCGGCGCCGGCCCCGCTCTCCGGGGAGCCCGCACGGAGGAGCGGGCGGTTCCCCCCACACACCCGCCCCAGCTGAGCGCGGGGGGTGGCGGTGAGGGTGTCACGGGTGACCGCGGTTCCCCCCACCCCATCCCGGCCCCTCAGCCGCCACTCACCTCACGCCCGGCGCCGCCGATTCAAACCGCTCCCCGCGCAGCGCGCAGCCAATGGGAGCGCCGCTCTCTTCCGTTACATCCCCCCCCGCCCCGAGGCCGGTGCTAGCTGCCCGCTGATTGGTCGCCGAACGGACGCGGGCCCGGGCTCGACGGGAGCAGGGCTAGCGCTGCTCCGCCCCGTCCTGGGGCGCGCTGAGGAGATCCGCCCCGCGATTGAATAAAGGCTTTTCAGCCCCGCCAATCAGCCGTGAGACACTGCTCGGTTGGGAAGGCCAATGGGGTTGAAAGGTGGGGGAAGCACCGGCCAGCCAGAGGAAACCAGAGGAGGCGACCGGCGCTCCCCGGCCTTGCCAGAGACGGGCCTCACCTAACCGACCGCTCCACTTCCCGCCAATTGCAGCGCTCCGCTCCCTACTCCAGCCAATCACCGCTAGATTCCACTATGGACCAATCGCGGCGCGCGGCGCTCCCCCACCTAGCCAATCAGTGGCTGCAGGTTTTCTACCAACCAATGGCCTCCCCCCCCACCTCGCGGAGGGTTTACATTCTTCCCTACCCAATGGCGAGCGCCCTCTGTCAGCGGCGAGCCAATGGGGGGCGGGCGGCGAGTGACAGCTGCCCAATGGGGGCCGCCGACTCCCCCACCCTGCGGAGCGGGGGGTGGGTATCTCCCCGCCGCCGCCTGAGGAATGTCAACTATTCAACATGGAGACGGCGGTTACCAGGCTCGAGACCATGGTGAGTCCGGGCGGCGCGGGCGGCGGCCGGGCTGAGGGGCGGCCCGACTGGGAACCGGCGGCGGGAGTGCCTCGAAGGACACAGGGCGGAGGGTACGGCGCTGGAGGGGAGGGAAAAGGGGGGACGCGGGCGCGGCTGGGGGCGTGAGGG
>VYZX01010797.1:100677-185110 GCA_013401335.1 Brachypteracias leptosomus
CCGTTCGGGCCAGGCGAGTTCGGCCGGGCCGGTCCGTCTCGCTCCCCCCCCCCCCCCCCCGGCGGGGCGGGGCTTGACGGTGCCGCTCCATTCACCCCCTCAGCGCGGGGGCAGGGCCCGGCCATTTCCCTCTCACCTTGGAGGGGGGGAGCGGGCGGGCTCCGCGCAGTCCCGGGTGCGCTTATCATTCTCCGTGGCGGGGGAAACGGGGCCGCTGAGGGGCGCGGCCGGCCCGGCCCGGTCCGTTTCATTTCCCCGTCGCGGTGGGGAGGGGGGGGGCGTCCTAGAGCGGGGCGCTCTTGGACTAGTCCATTTTCTCTTAGCGGGGGGTGAGGGTGGAGCTCTCACCTGGGGCTGGACCATTCTCCCCGCGGGGGTGTCCGGGGAGGAGAGGCCGGTACCGGCGAGGGGGAGCGGGGCGATGCGGTTGCTTCCCGCCGTGGATGGCTTCCGCCGGGCTTCGCACTCCGCTTCTCCTCCGCCCGGGAGGACGGGGCAGCTAGAGCGGGGCTGGCGACGGGAGAGGAGCCGGGAGCCCCCCCAGCCCTTCGCCTTTCCGCGGGCGGGCGCGGAGGGCCGGGCCGGGCTGTGCGGAGGGGTCGGCCCGCCCGAAGGTGGCTCGGGAGGGCAGCGCCGGCTCGTCCTACCCTTCTTCATTCGCGGGGTCTCGGCTGCAGCCAGTCCCGAGGAGGGGGTGCTTGTTCCTTCAGCCATTCAAGTTCACGTACTTCTCCACGGCGTTTAACTTCGTTTCAGCACGTTTTGAGCCAAACCCCCGAAGGCAAGAGCGAGCTGCCTTATGTAATAGCCGCTTTTCTGCCTGCCCCGCTCCTGGGAAAGCGAGAAATAAAGGAGAAAGGAAAAAAGGGCTGTGCTGTGCTTTCACATACTGAGAGACACCAGAAAACTGTCTCTTTAAAGAGCCAAGCTCCCCGTGGCATCCTTCAAATCTTGCTCTTCATCTTTGTTTCTGTATAATCTTGCTTATGCTATTTGTAGTTAAAATGCTGTGGGGTTATTTTATGCATCCAAATGCTTAATAGATAATATTTCTATTCGTAAATCTTTACATAAATTAAAATGCTCATACTAATATACTTCTCCAAAATATGCTCCTTTGGGTTTGGCTTGGAAACTTCCAGAAGTTTTTTTCTAACTTTAATTGTCCTAGCAGCAGTGTTAGGTACCTTAATTGATAAACCAAAGAGTCCTCATGGAGGAGAAAAGTGCATTATTCAATACAGATACAAATAATACCATAGATAAATCTTTGGGTTTTTTCTCTTCTGGCAATTGTGGTTTCAAGTTCTCATTAAGAAATAAGTAAAAATGAGTTTAATAGTCTCCTAGTTCTTATCTGTACACAGTGACATCACCAAAGTGAAATACTCAGTAGAAATTAGGAAGAAAATGGTGTGGATTATGGTTTATCTACCTTATCCCTTAACCTAATGAGGTCTAGACTTTCACTTCAATACCATACATTGGTGTGCTGTTTAATGCCCTGTCTTTAAACTTGCTTAGTTTACTTTTATTTACCTTAGTGCTCCTTCAGTCACTTTTGTCCAGCACTATCGTGTGTTGTCTGAGAGGCAGCAACTGCCTGAAAGTTGTCTAGATGTGAGCTTGTTCTGCTGATGTGCCTTTGTTACCTCATCGAGTGACCTCTGGGTCACTGCAAGAGTAAGATACTTCTGAGTGAATAATTTAAGCTATAATACTATCTCTGCCAAGAAATTAAAGGTAACAATTTGAACAAATGCCCAAATACCTGCATTAGTTGAAAGATCAAAGAACTATCCTAATTCTCATTTTTCCTGCAGTTTAAAAACAAGCTGGTGTGTTTTGGTTTCTATTCCATGAAGAAACCATGCTTTTGAGGAGGTGGGGTTATTTTTGCTCTCCTTCAGCTACTGAACTGCAGTCATCCTACTGAATACTTAGTGTAATAATATCCAGTATTTTAATTCAGTGACATACTTCATCCTTGTCAGAGCTCTGAAGTTGTCCTAATTTCAAATTCAATACCTCAGCCTTGCCCATAGTGTCGGCTTGATCTCCCCATAGCTTTTGTTAGTAGTATTATGATTTTTAAGTCTAGTTTAGAAGTAATAATTTAGAAAGCTGTTTAGAGATACCTGTTTTATGTTGATATTTGTTTAATCTTATGGTTTGTTTATTTATGAGTTTTATTGAAAGTATTACTTTTGAGTGATAAAGTAGTGATGAAGTGACTCATTTTAGGACATACTAATAGTAGGAGAGGTATTTTGGCCCCCTTAAAGTTAACAGGGTTTTATGTGATAGTGGAAGAAGACAGTACTGGGACACTGTCTTATGATCTACTTTATGAGTAGACCAAAATGATCATTTCACAAATAATTTCAAGGTGGAGAACTCGATTGGGTCAATTATCTGCACAGAGCAACTTCCACAGGTTTTGAGATGATAGCTTGGTCTTTCACCTTGTTGTAATTACCCCAAGTCATTTGGGTAAGTCCATTTGAAACCAAACTGATTTTTATTTCACCTTGTTAGTCTTATGTTTCTGTGTTTGATTCTTCTGTGACTTTCCTCCAGCAGAAGGTGGGAGGTGATGCACGGGGCTGCTGCCTTCCATCGGAACTGCTGGGTGGCACCAGGCACTTGCATCCTCACCTGGTTTTGGCTGGGTTTTGTTTGTTTGTTTTAAAGAAAAGGGTGTTTTCTTAAATACACCTCAAACAATTTCACTTTTTAACTTCCTATAGAGAAGCCTCATTCAAAAGTGCAATAATTCTGACATTCTTTAAGTTAACCAGAGTTGTAGATGGGCAAGTACATATCGCAGCTTGGTGTCTCTTGCTTTGCTTTCTGCTTATTGTTTCTTCTTCCTGGGTTTTCTGTGAATCCAGCTCTCTCCAGAGAAGTGTGATATAATAACACTTATTTCCCCAGAGGTTTTGACATGCATTTCATGGAAAGCTTCATTTTAGTCTGATGGAATCAGGGTTACACTAATTTGTAGGAGCTTAAAAAGAACAATGTGTATGAAAATACCAGGTAATCGATGGTTATTGGAGACTGTTGCTCCAAGTTCAGTAATAAGAGTTGAATGAACCATAAAATCTACAATATGAGATTCATTGTGCAAAAGCTTGTCAAGCTGACTTATTAACAATTTAAATAAGGATACTGGATGCTGTATTGTAGGACTTGGGCAGCTGAGACTGTGCTGCACAGACATTCTTTGAAGCCAGTTGGGACTGGAGATCTTTCCAAGAGCTTCAGCAGACACCAAGTGAGGCCTCTAATGAAAATACAGTGCATGGTGCTTGCTGGTGATAAATGTACCCTTCTGTACAACAACCATCTCGTTAACCTTTAATGCTCAGGACTTCACAGACTGAGCTAGTGCCTTCCAGTACACACTTCAGCAGTCTGTGCTGAGAGAAATGTTGTGGACATCCATTTAGCAAAATTTGATAATAAAAGGATAAACTTTCAGATGAGCTGAGAGTGCTTCATTCAGAGCAATTTAGTTCACTTCTGTCACCGTGTTTTTGGTATAGTGGACCTCCCTTTTTCTTTGAGTGGTGTCTGTCCAGTGCCCTTTTTATGTTGTACTACTAGTGATCACACACAAAAAGCAGTGCAATGTTAAAAGGGCATTGGCCAGCAATACTGTCTACGTTACTCATTATTCTTACTGTAATTACAAGTCAAAAGTCACTATTGTATGTCTGAGACCAGAAGGTGATTTGCAAAACAGACGTAAAATGGGATTGCCACTAATTTATTATTTTTAACTCATTGTCTTCTAGCTATTTGCCATGGAGAAATGTTAATCAGTCTTTTAATGATAATACCATCAACCTGGTGTGTGTTTCCTTAGAAATAAGGGCCCTACCAAGGGGAAATATCACTGTAGAGAATTCTTATTTCCTGCAGTGTGTTGTAGAGAAACGTGGCAGATATGGTGGTGTGGACTCAGGGTGTTACTCGGTGTGTATCAGCAGCCATCTCTCCACTCTGTTGCCCTGTTACTTGGCATTTTGTTGTTAAGAATCTTAGTGCCTTCAAACCCTAAAAGTTCTCAAACTTTTCATATGATGTTCCTGCTTTTGTTAAAAAGAAACTCCTTTATTGAGATTTATGAAACACAGCCCTGCTTTGATGGTGCTCTAGCATCCGTGTGGTACCCCCATGATAACGTACATCCACAATGTTGGGGAATGAGTGTTTAAGTGCATTTTAAAGTGACTCAACACCTGCAAACGAGAAGAATAAACTGGTGTCCAGAAAATGTTCCCTGTAATGCAGTTTACAAACATCTGTCTGATAGCAGTTTAGAACCTTTGCTTGCTGTGAGGCAAATCTAAAACAAATACATTTGGAAATGTGCTTTCCAGTTATAGAGACCAAATTGTTTGGAACTGAATTTCTGACAGATCTGTTGAGCATTTTGTTGGGTGTTTTCCTCCTTTTTCTTCCCCCTTCTTGGGTGGCAGAATGACAGGGATTATGAATAATAATCATCATGTCTTGAAATCTCTGAGTTCTCATGTGTCTGTATCAGGACTCGGTGAGCATTAACCTTATCCAATTCTCCATGATTCCCAGAAGCCACTACCCGACTCGACCTGTTTTTTTCTGATATATATGTTGAGTGTATTGATTACTTGTACAGAATTTTTGCTGCTAGCAAATGCTCTGACTTTATTGCACTACTGTACTTTACAGCTAGCAGTGCAATAGTATTGTCAAAGCATCTGAGAGCAGAGCATGCAGCAATGGCTTCAGTCTTGCCTCACAGTTTCTAATGCTTTCTTCTAAACCTGTGAGTAAATCACAAATCTGTATTTCAAAACCTACATTTTCTGTGTGCTTGTTGTATGATACTCATCATATGAATGGTCCTAACCTGTAACTTTAAGGTGAGATTTTTGCAGGTGTATGTTTCCTGAAATACAGCAAGAAATAAATATTTATAAAATAAAAGAAAAATGGATCTTAATGGAGGAACATATGGCAGTGCTTTTAAACATGCTCTGAAATGTCTGAGAATACATTTTGTTTCTTTTAGAGTTAGTATCCATTCAGGAGAAAGCAGTGATACTGAACTGTGTTAATATTTTCATTAAGCATAAATCTTAAAATTATAGCTACATGATGGATAAGCTTCAACTTCACGTGCAGCCTCTAATGTCCCGAGTCACAGCAGTAGCATGGCATCAGTGGGCTGCTGCTGTTCTCTACATCTCAGATTATCAGTATTTCAGGAACAGAGCTTCATGGATCATTTTAAAAGCCACTCATATTCATTGTCTGCTTTCCCAATAATTAATGATCAGATGGAGGAGTTAGAGAAAAGCAAAAAATTATCTTTTTGGGGTGCCTGCCTCTAGAAATGAAAACCTAAATTGTTTGCTAGTGGAGTAAGACACAAATGGTTGAGCAGTTATGAAAAAATCCCTCATGAACTCTTAAAATATATAGTGTAATAAAAAGTGTTTTATTCTCACATTTTATCTTGACTGGTTTCCGAGGTAATGTGGGAAGGAGCTTTGTTGGGCAGATGGTAAGTTATGGGAGTAATGGGTGAAAGCTTCCCCTTTGATTTACTAGATGCTCAAGGGCTCTACTAGATTTATTTTCCTTTTCACAAGCTATTAGTTGAAAAACTGCCAAAGGTGTGTTTATGTATATAAAAGATCATACATTTTCCTATGCTAGAAAGGGGATTTCACTTGCAGAGTATCTTGGATTGAACACTATTCCTTTAGGCTGTCTGGAGTTCCAGATCCTCCGAGGTATTAATGGCAGTTCCTGAAGGTGGATCCCAAGGCTGATGTTTAAGACATAAACATCCTTTAGGTACCCAGGCCTGGCTACAGGCTACAGCCAAAGACCTCTGAAGTCTGTCACTTCAGCTATGGCTGCAGTGCTGCTGGTGGGTGCTCTGGGTTCACAAATACAGCCTGAGTTTGATCCCTCAGCTACTGAAAACCACAGCATTAAGTCAATTACAAGCATTTTGAACTTGCTTTCGTCGTAGTCTCTTTTGTGACTGTAAAATCCCTAAATTGTTACGTTAAGGAATTCATGAGGTTTTTGTGAACTGGGAAAACTGCCTTTCTTCAAAACAGAAGTCCTTAATAGATACTAAACTTGCAGACTAAAATTAATTAAGTAGTAATGCTATCAGCAGATTGTTTTACAAGGCAATTAGATAATTCTCTGGTGGCTTATTTATCCCAAAGAAAGAAATGTGATGTCATCAATTTCATTGTCTATTTGTGAGTCTGGTTTACTGGGAAATAATAAAACGTATTATGGGTATTAGAACTATCTGAGAGAATGCATTCTTTACATAATTAATAACAAAATCTCCATTGATATGCTTGGATCCTGAACACTTATTCATAATCTCTGCTGTGTAAATAACTGGGAATTGCAGTTTTAGCAACAGAACTTTTAATGTGTGCAAAGAAAAGCAACCTCTGAAAATTGATGGAAACCATGTTAATATCTCAGGAGAAAAAAATCAACCACCTCCTGCATCCATTGAAGATCAGTTTAAAAAAGATGGATGTTCTTTTCTGCTGATGTAACTCACCTCTTTGGTGCACTGCTTAAAAACTTCATCTTGAGAGATTTGGCATTGCAAGGGCAGATACCACAGGAAGAGGTGGAAAGGTTCTCGTGCATTTTGGGGAGCTGCATGAAAAAGAGATTAATGGCAAGATGAACAGAGAACTGTTGGGTAATTTGGGCTAGACAAATGGAAGGGGGGTAAAAGTAATAAAAGTGTGTGTGAACACACACGTAATTCTTTCATATATGAGGAAAATGGTTGTGCTAAATCTGAAAGTATTGCTTTATATTTTTCATGCTAGAAGTGTGGCAGCACCATTGGCAAACATTAGCTAATGGAATAGACTGGAGGAATAGAAACTTGCTTCTAAAGTACATGAGCCTTTAAAATGGAGGCTTCTGCTTTCTTGAAATACAGGAAATGCAAATGGTTGGGTTTTGTCTGCAATTTTTGTTGGGTTTTTTTTTTTTTTTTAATATACTGTGGCTGACCTTAAATATTTTAGTTCCAGAAGGCAGAATCTGATCTGGATTATATTCAACACAGACTGGAGTTTGAAATAATGAAAAGTCTTCCTGATAATCCAGCAGCAGAGGTAGTATTTTCAGATTAAATGAATAGATTTTTATTGCATTTTGCATGAAGTTAGTAATAAATGTGTAACTTTAATCACCAAAAAT
Organism: Brachypteracias leptosomus; assembly: GCA_013401335.1. Taxonomy (NCBI): domain Eukaryota; kingdom Metazoa; phylum Chordata; class Aves; order Coraciiformes; family Brachypteraciidae; genus Brachypteracias; species Brachypteracias leptosomus. The sequence goes on from VYZX01010797.1 coordinate 107,935, forward strand.
ATACGTGGCTGTTCTTTTATCTAGTTGTTAGGGTTTTAGTAGTATTATAAAGTATTTCTTGCATCATATATCAAGATAAGTGGCCTAAAATGAATTCAGTGCAGAAACCAACACAACCCCCTTGATTTCTTGGTGAAATTCTCCCATGGTTTGCTTTGAGAAATGAGTAGTAATGTTAACACCTGCATTGAAGAAACAGGCTCCAATCTGAGCTAAAACAAACCCTTGCTCTAAGACCAGATAAACTTGCTAATAAGAAATTACTAAATTCAGATTTGGGGAAATGATGAGAGGAAGAGGAAAACAATAAATGGCATAATCATTATGAAGGATTTTTAAAATAAGTCCTTGTCTCTGTGTATATTGTAACATACAGTGGAAAAATAATCTTTTTACTTAGAAGTCCCAAACCTATTCCAACTCAGAAAAGCCATTAAAATTCACTGACACAATAAATCCATCCTCCTGTGCTTGCTGTGGAACCAGAGTTACGCTGGTTTATTAACACTATCTATCATTTTTGCTTATGAAAAATTAAGTGTATAGATGAAACAGATGCTCCCAGCTACACTTGTCATTGTAAAGGGTCATTCTGTGTTATATTTTAGTGTCTCTAATGCCTGCACTTTTAATGGTATGTGGCCACATTGATTTTTCTCTTCTTAAATAGTTTAAATGTACTTTTAATTTCTACATAGGAAAATCCAGTTGCTCTCTTGGAAGAACTTGCAGTGGTGAAATCTCGTTATAAAACATTATGTATGCAGCTGGAAAAAGTGTCCATAGAGCAGAGAGAATCCATGAAGGGCATCCGTGCTGCTCTAGAGAACACCATGAAGATGGTTCAGGCATTACAGCAACATACTGATCTTGAGGTAGTATTTTCATTTTAATCACTTGGGCCTCACTCTTGTAAACGAACACATTGGTATGAGTAGTTCCACTGGAAACTGTTGCACGTGCAGACTCTTAGAAGATCAGACAACTTATGTGAAGAAATGTTTGCAAGATTGGAGCTCTTATTTGTAAATCACAACCCTGATTCATCACTCAGTGGTGATGCCAGTGGTACTCAGTTTTGAAGTAATACCAGCATGGTGTAAATAATGTGACACACTTTTGAGTAATTCCATAGGAACTGATGCCTCTGCACAGCTGTGTTCCAGTTCTATACTGACATTTTGTAAAGTAGCCACCTTAAAGAAATTAAAAAGTGAACCCAAATTTAAAAGGCAAAAAAGCTTTTAAATGGCAAATGTATTTTCACTGTCTAAAGCGGGCAAGTTAAACCCAACACATTGTAAGCTATGTGGAAGAAGTGCTGTTAGTGCACTTTAGTTGTCTGAAGTGGTCTTCAGACACTGCTTCATTGTAGTTTTGAAGAGGTTGTGAAAGCATTAATTTTGTCCCTTTACAAATAAGGTGATTTAGATCTTAAAAAGCTAATTGATAGTCTAGTGGCAAAGCCAGAACTGGTGTGACTAAAACATATTCCCAGCTCTCACTTTAGTGTTCTAGTGACAGTGCCCCAAGATGGTATTTAATCTGTCAACAGCTCTTGACAAGTTACTGGTAAGTCTTCATAGATAAAATGTACTGTATAATGATTTAGGAGACAGTAGTTATAGGTCACAGAAATGAAAAAATATTTTCTCTCCTTGTGTTCCAAGGATATACTGCCAAGGATAATTTCATATTTGGATTTTGTTAAAGTGGAAGAGTCTTTTCTCTTGAGTTATATTTAGACTTTTAGATAAAGTTTTCCTTGTACTTTGTATATTTCCTAAACCAAAGATGGATTAAACTGTTACAGAGAAATGTAAGTCTTTAAGTGATGTACTTCTTTTTATTGAATAATTTATCTTCTTTCCGTTGAATCATTTATGGGATTGATGTTAAAGGAGTATTAGGGTTGGATTTTTCAGACCTACTTAGCTTGCAAATTTGCTTTTACTTGAAGGGAAGTAGGAGTCTACTATTAGTTTCCATGAGAAAAGGGCTGCACAAACATTGAGTTCTTCTGTAAATATCATCACCCTAGGTACTGAAAGTATCTCAGCTCTCTGTGTTTGGGTTTTTTTCTAGCGCTTACCTCTGTCAGAAGAAGAGCAGATGGCAGCACAGCAGTTAACCTGCCAAACTGTTAAAGAAATGGAATCGCTCGTGGAAGAGGTAATTAGGCCACAGAGTGTCAGTATTCCAGAAACCATTAATCCTGAGTAGCTCAGCTGCAGTTAGAAGTGCTGTTTTTCTGACTTAATACCTCTCAAAGAATGGAATCTTTCAGAAATGGGACTAAAGTTTTTAACAAGCCTTTTATTTTTTATTGTATACTGATTAAGATTATGGTTTGTTCCAATTAAATTGCCCACAAAGGAAAAAATTGCTTTGATGGAAGACTTTGTTGTCCTTATTTTTGAATTAGGATATGTTTAAGTTTCTTTTCAGAGATGCAGTTGGTTGCTCTTGTTGATCCTACTGTTCTGTTATATAAGAAGCCTTTGGATGAGAGTGAAGAATGTAACTGATTCAAACCAATGTGTATCAAAATGAAGAGAAAAATTTCCTGTATAATATTAAATAATTTTTGGAATATGAGTAACAATGACTATATTCTAATTTGGAATAATCCAGTAGAAGATAGATCTAAACTAATACTTGTTTAAAAGTCAAGATATTCTCCCATAGCTACTCAAAGCACAAACTTCTCATCTACCTGCAAAGATTTAGGTCTGGGTCTCATATTAAAAGCAACATATTAGACAAGGTTAATAGACTGTAATTATCTTATTCACCATATCTTTTACTACATGTCTTCTCACTGCCCACTACTCTTCTGTCAAAGGACACCTCACTTTCTGTCCCTTTATTGTCACGGTTGGTTTGCATGAAAGCCATCAAGTCCCTCTGTTGGCAGATATCTCCTACCTTCATAAATGCTCTAAATTTCTGTCTTTCCATTATTTAATTCTAAAGCACTTAACATACAGCTGGCATAAACCAGGCCCAAGCAAAATGGAGCTATATCCTACAGCTGCTGAGGCCAGTTTAATTGGAATCAGTCCCTATGTTGTCCCTGTGTTTTGAAGGCATTCCCTGAAAGGCAGGAAGAATGGAAAGGCATCACAAAGGCCCTGGGATTTTTAATTTGGTGCTGTTATTCCTGGCTGAGGGGAGTTAGATGCAGCTACCTCCAGCTTGTCAAGAGCTGTCAGCCTCTGAAGGTTGCTTGAGAATAGCAAAGCCATCTTTTCCCTCTGCTGCATGTGCTGTGCTTTCAGCTACAGCCATACCGGAACGCAATGGAGAAAGCTCAAGAGGCTCAGCTGACTTGCATAGAAATCCTTCTGTATCCATTTTAAACTTACTTTTATTTCAAACTAGGCTTTGTTTAATGCCTAAGACTGCTGTTGACTTCAGTGGCTGCAAGATCCTTGGTTATCTGATAATAAAGTGTAATGACTAATGCAGAAATGAAATTATAAAAAAGAATTTCTCAACAAAACTCCAACAAATCCTGACATTATCTTTTGTTTATTTTTAGCCATTATGTTCAGGATCTACAGTTCCTGCCTCAACTGAAGGTAAGTGCAGAAAGAATAATCTTCTTGCTGCTATCTTTTTTTTTTCCCCTTGACTGATCTCCCCCTCACACCCCCAGTCCCCCTAAGCTTTGTGAATAGTATCAATCTCTCAAGACTCCTGTCTCTAATATTGAACTCATAGTTCTGTGCTATTTAAATATACCAAGTTGCTACGTAGAATTCAGGGAGTAATGAATTAAGCTGGTTTATCTTCTGAAAAGGCAGATATTTCAGCTGACAAATAAGGGCTGTTTTACCCCTAGTACAATAGGGGCAGACCTCAGTACGTAGGAGTAGGCTGAGACCTAGGTATGGTTTCTGAGCTCTTTCATTTGAAAAACAGAGCCTGTGATGCCCAGTAAATTCATCATTTCCACTCTCAAGCACTAGTAACTACTGCTTTTATGTGAAGAATTTAGACTTTAATATAGAACACTGACCCCTTAGTTACATTCCACATACAGTTCCAGTGTGTCTGGGAGTTTTTCTTGCTTTGGATGGCACTGAAGTAGATAGTGTTGTGTTTATGGTCTGGAGGAAATGGCGTATGGGTCTTACCATAGAAATAGGTCTATTTAATCCATTTATCCCTACTTAGAGAAAAGAATTTTCCTAGTTCTGTAAAAAAAATAAACAAACAAAAAACCCCCTTAGTTACTGACAGACCGGATTTATTAATCCACACCAGGTCTCAAATGAAATGATTTTTCCCTGGATGTGTAGATACAATGGTAGTTTGGAGGGAGCATCTTCTGTCTGTCCTTCCTCCTGCTGGAAAATCTTCCTTTAGACTAATTTGGGAGGGGGGGTCTCATAAAGTAATGAAAGTACTTTCTATCTTTGGCCTAATTTCTGAAGAAACAAATATCTTCTAATTTCGTAGAATCACAGTTCAAACCTTTGACTGAGGAAACACTTATGACTGTACCCAGGAGTATCAGAAGTACTGTTAAACTAGCAGACCTGAACAATTTGTACCGGGAGTTATTTAACCACTTTGTTGTAAATAAGAACAGGTAAGACTTAAAGCCATTTGTTAGTAAGAATTTCATAAGCTGTAAAGAAATTCGGCCTTTTCAAAATAAACAGAACCACCTAGTTAACTCTGTTGCTGTCTTTTAAATTCATTACTTCATTTTACTCCCCTACACCCTTCCTGGTTAGGTACACACCCCAAAGTGTTAGGCCATCATACAAACCCCTCTAAATTAATTTGTATAAAAATTTGATCATTTTCAAAACTGCACATCAGGTTCTTCGGAAAGCTATTTTTTCACTTTGTTTTCACCGTACAGATGTCCCAGACTGGGAGATTTTGCTGACATAGTCATACTGCCAAACCCTTTTAGCTTTTAGAATCTGCATCCAGGCTGGAAAAGCAAAGCCCTGATGCTAACCCCTGACCCTTGCTCTCCTGCACCAACCCCTCCTGCTGCCCTGACCCATCTGGGATGTGTGCTGTGGGTTTCTTGCAGGCTGATGTTAAAAATGAGGAAGTTATTAACTCAGGAATTCTGTCTCTTTAACCCTAAGGTTGGATTAGTAAATGACTGTGCTTAGTTTGAAGTAGCAGAGCAAAGCTGATGACAGTCTGAATAAGTATGACAAGTATGGAGCACTCACAAAAATCATTCACTAAACAGTATGGGCTTTGTAGCCTTTTTCTGCTGGACCTGGTGTTGATACCCTGCTTTGCCTTTCTCTTACAGAGCAGCGTTGAGTGTGTCTCAGATGAACAAGATGAATATGAAAGCCACTGACTCAAGAATACGAATCTTGAAAGAACTTGCTATTGTGGAACTCGACAAACAAGGAAATGTTAAATTAGTTGTGTCAGTGTAAGCTCAGGCCATTCTCATTTGACACACAAGCATCTTGGTTGCAGCTCCTGGATTATTAACGAGTAAGGATTTCTGTGGTGTCTGGGAGTTGTGAGTCCACTGTCAGAAAGCTGTTAATGTTTCTGGAGACAAAGTCTATTTATAATACTTAAAATTGGATAGTTAAAAACATTGAGGTTGGCGTTTTTTACAGGACTATTGTGGATGCATTTTTGAAGAGTACTGTTAGCCACGTGACACTTCCATATTCTTGTGTACATTCCTGAGTGGGTTTCTAAGACAAATAACCCAAGCTACTTAATTGTACTTACATTCCTGAATAAATGATGAAAGCTAAGGAGACGAGGTCATAGATTTATTATGTTTTTGTTTACGTGACTCCTGACCCAGAGCCCTGCCTTCACCCCTGAACCTGGTCCCTGACCTTTTTGATTTTCCTTTGATGTGAGCTGTTTGTTTTTTTTACAGTCCAGCAAAACTGCAGACTCCCAGAATAGCTGGGAGGTTGGAAGGGGCCTCTGGAGACCGTCCAGTCCAAACCCCTGCTCAGAGCATGGCCAACTACAGGAGGTTGCTCAGTGAGTTCAAAAAATCAAGAGGATGGAGAATTCACAACCTCTGTTGCAGTGTTTGACCACTCTCACAGTAAAAAAAAAAAAAAGGTTTTTTTCTTATGCTAAAGGTTTTTATGTTCATTTCAGCCTAATTTAAGCGAGTAAGATATCTGAAGTTTATTAAGTTACTAGAGTTTTTGTGAAAAATGATGGCTGTCCAAGGAGGGAAATGTAAATCCATGCCCTTAGGAAGGGAAAGGCTGATTTCTGATCTGTGAACTGGTTGGTCTATTTAGAGTTGGCTGGGAAGAGGAACAGAGTATTTATCACAGAAGAAAGCAGAGGAAAGGACAGGGATAATTTGATTTTATGATGTCTGCTGCTGAGTGTGCTCTTTTAACCTACAAGGCTGCTATCACCTCACAAACTGATTTAATAGTAAGCATTTAGACTTAAAATCATATTGATCCCTTTAGTTTTAGGTAGTTCTGCAAGGAGCAGGGAGTTAGACTCAGTGATCCTTGTGGTCCCTTCCAACTTGAGACAGTCTTATGATTTTCAGTGCAGGACTGGCTCCTTGCTCCCACTACCTTCAACAGTGCTAAATATTTATTAGTGAAATATGGCCAAAATAAAGATACCTGTTAGTGGGGAAAACAAATGCAGCAAAGATGGTGCTGCGGGTAATTTACCTGCCGCTGCAGCCCTGGGACAGTTCCCTTCTGTTCCTGTGGAATCCATCCCTGCAGCTAGACTGTGCTCCCCCTTAATCCGCCACCAGCGCAGGGCAGCTGAGTGCGAAGCTTTTTGTCTTGAAACCCAACAGTTGCGAATTCCTCAGAGGAAGTCCCTGTGCTCCCGGCTCCGCAGCCCTCCCCTGCTCCCCGGGCCTTAGAGCCGCGCCAGGGGCCGGCGGTTGCCCGGTGCGGTGACGAGTCCGGCCCGGCGGGAGGCGGCTCCCCGCCCCTGAGCACGCGACGGGCGGGCCGTGCACACCGCGCGCGCGCAGTGCGGCCTTTAGACCCCGCCTCCCCGAGCGGCCGCTGAGGGAGGAGCGGCCCCGCTCCCCGCCGATATGGCCGGGGACGGGGAGGAGCCTCTTCTCAGCGGCTCCTAAACTCCCACCTCTGCGCCTTCGCTCTTCACCCCCGGGCAGTGCAGAAGGGGAGAGGGGGCAGGGGGAGCCTCCCCCGCCGGTGTGAGCCGCTGCCATGGACGAGCAGAGCGTGGAGGTGAGTGGTTGGGCGGCGGTTGGCGCTGGCATTCCCTCAGGGAGATAGGAAGGGCGGTGCGGGGGACGCGCTGCCTCCCCGGGGCCGCATCCCCGAGGCCGCGGGGGAAGCAGGTGGGGCGGCTGTTCCTGCTCCCTTGCGGGGGATGGCGAGCGGTGGGGCCGGGCCTCTCCAGCGGGAGGCTGGGGCAGGGCATCCTGACCTACTTACGGTTCAGGGGAGGGCTGGCGGGCGGCACCGGGGCCGCAGAGCCCCCTCGGCAGGTTCCCCCTCCCTTGTGTGAGGGGAAAGAGGCCAAGCGGCACCGAGCAATGGGCGGCCCGAGAGGCGGAAAACAGATTGCAGCTCTGCGGTGGGCAGGGATGCGCATGGCAGGGAGCTTGGCTCGGGTCTGGGCTCAGGAGCTGGGTAGGAAGGAGGCAGGGTATAAAGAGGTGGCCTTTCTAGGTGACACGCAGTTATTTTACATAGCCAGAGTGAGCAAATAAACTGGTGAAGCATCAAAATTTCCTGTTTTGGAGGTGGTTGGAGACCTGGTGTTAGTAAGACCCATCTTAGCATGCGTGGAGACACAATGCTCGGTGGTGTCTGTAACCTGGGCAGCTTGCACACAGTGCTGTGATCTCTATTAATAGCAGCCAAACAGGAGAAGAATTTAAAAGACCTTGTGTTATAACTTCCTGTAAATGCACGTATTGCTTTCTAATGATTTGTAGCCATTAATAGAGACACTAATGTATGGGAGATGCTGTGGTATCTGTAAATTGAAGCTATGCTTCACCTTTGTGCTGATTTATGACTTCAACTCTGTGGGGAAAAAACTAGCTTGTCTGAAGAATCTCTCAGAGTTCCATAGTTAAAGCCAGAGGGGGTCTAGCTCCTGTGCAATACAGAATGTAAAACTCCTTTATCAATGAAGAACATCTGTCAACATGGAAAGCAAACACCACTTGGCATTCCAAAATGCCTTTCTCATTTTGGGAGTGGAGAGAGGTGAGGTGGTTGTATTCTAGAACAAAATGCCTCTCTCTTCACATGGGTTCTGTGAAAAAAAAGTTAAATTACATTTTTATTGACCAAGATTGATTAAATGGGGTGTGAGAGAGTGTAGAAATTGTGGAGCTAGTGCTAATGGTAGGCCTTAAAAGAATATGCCTTAAAAAGTAAAAAAACAATGTCCTGCCAATTCAGCCCCTGTTGTTAGCAGTCTGTATAATACACATGTGCACTTACCATGCTTTTGAATTAGTTTAGTGCCAGTACATTGAAACTCGTGGGTTGAGAATCTGCAGGTACAGCACATGTTCTTCTGGTAGCTGTTCAATCCCCTGGGAACACAAGCAGGAATAGTATCTTGGCTACAGAAAGGCCCACTTGGGAAATAAGCCAAAGAAAGAAACTGTTCCTTGAAGGAGGAGAATACTGTTATAAAATGGGTGCTCAGAGCTGGTGTAGTGTAGGAGATATTGGAGAGGCGAGCCATGGTGTCGGAGCATCTCGCTCTGAGATGTGCTGTTTGTAGCTGTTTGAAATGGGATTGCATTTCTGAAACCTGGCACTGTGCCTGGAACATAAATCCAACTCTGATACATTTGAAGTTGTGGCTTAACAATGGTGATAATCTCCCCTTTGCAGAGCATTGCTGAGGTGTTCCGATGTTTTATTTGTATGGAGAAGCTGCGCGATGCGCGCCTCTGTCCTCACTGCTCCAAGCTGTGCTGCTTCAGTTGTATTCGGGTGAGTCTGCTCGTCATAGTTTGTTCTTGCAAATGTATGAACTTAAAAACTACTGACCTTATGAATACGTTCTTGCTTCCTTATTATCCCTTTTCCTGGAGTTCCAAGAATTCCTCTTTACTGTTCTGTACTCTTTAGTTTCCCTTTCAAAATCTTTTACGGCACCCTGAGGAAAACCCAGACAGACTGTGCATTGCATTCAGCAGTGCTAATTATAGGGACTATCTGCAATAATTGCTTTTAAGAAATAGACATATAATGATCCCTTTAGCATCGTTTGAGAGTCAGCGATGCCTGTATGGAAGACAAAAGTTGGGACAGGAATCCAGTGTTGACTTTGCACCTGTCGATATGGAGCACTGAAAGGCCATAGCATCACCTTTTGTCATCTTGGAGATGTTTTAAAATGCTCACCAAACTAGTATGGTATGACCAGACATGGACTAAATCCTTCTCAAGGCAGTCTGGTGTGGCAGGCTGGAGCAGCGTCTGAATCTCAGTTTGTTTGAGGTCATGGTTAGCAACGTTTACCACTTCAGCTTCCAGTCCACACGCTGGTATGTGTTAGTGGAGCAGGAGAGGGTGCAGCTGAGGTTACCAGACCTCCAGTAGTACTTCCAGAAATCAGAACAATCATTATTTGCTTTTAAAACTCTGTCAGGAACTGTAGGAGAAGGATTCGTGTTACATATTAAGAACGTTAGATGACATATTGTTGCTGGGTGGTGAGAGATTATTCATGAGAATCTCTAAATGTAGTAGTGAGCTGACAAATATACACCCTTCAGCTGCTGAGCTTTTACACTTGTAAGTTGTAGTGGGCTGGTGTTTTTTCCTCAGCTACTTGTCGTTGGAGCTTTCTGGAAGGGAAGCATTCAAAGGGTCCTTGTGGATTTAATCCTTGAACTGTAGGTATCTGAGTGGCATATAAAGAGCTCAAGAGGAAGAAATAAGTTACCTCAGAGACTTTAGCCTTTAGTCTTACCTTTAGACTCTGAAAAATAGGCTCATTGTATCTTTTGCTTTCTTTTGTTGAAACACGCTCTGTAGTGTGTGACTCTGGGAGTCTGTGCCAGGTGTGTGGCATCAAATGGGATATTTGGTACCTCAAAATTCTCTCTAATTTTAACTGAAGTGTATTTGACACCTAAAGAAAAGTGGTTGCTTTGTTACTAAGATACAAAGAGCAGCTTCTTCTGTGGCTAAGTGATTGAACAGTTAAATTACAAATCTGTAAAAAATGGAAAAAATATAGAAGGACTATAATAAGAAGTAACTCCTAATTAACGATGGAATGTACTTGCTTGCACTTTTTTTTTTTACTGTGTCTAATGTTTTTCCTCTTTCCTTCACAGCGTTGGCTGACTGAACAAAGAGCTCAGTGCCCTCATTGTAGGTAAGATATTTTTAATATAATAGATGATCAAGAATTGGGTGTACTGTCCTGTTATGATCAATCTTTGCACTGAATTTGTAAGCTTGATTTCTGAGACCTGCCTGCTCTTACAATAAAAACTTATCACGATATCATACTTACTCTAAAATATGTTCTGATATCTGAATAATGGGAGAAATAGAAGAAGCTCTAAGAAAAAAAAAATTATTTGCTCAGCATTATCTAGGAGCCTATCAAGAAATCTGGAAATAGTTCCCCATGTAGCTGTTCTGTATGTCAGCGTGGGGTGATTTTAATGGTTCCCACCTCCTTCCAGCCCTCAGATGAGCAAATTGACCTAAAACATTACATTTCTAATTACTTTTTCCTGAAATAACTGGTACAGCTTCAACTTTTTTTTGCCTGTGACTTTTCTGGTAGCGTAGAATTGCATTGATGTGAGTTCAGTTCATCTTTTTTCTAGCTCCTGGAGCTGAGTTCTTGCTCTAACTCTTACAATGTTTTTGCAGAGCCCCACTGCAGCTACGAGAGCTTGTAAACTGTCGTTGGGCAGAAGAGGTCACGCAGCAGCTGGATACACTTCAACTGTGCAACCTCACAAAGCACGAAGAAAACGAAAAAGACAAGTAAATGGAGCATTCTTCATGTGTTTCGCAGTTTGCTTTATATGAGCAGGCTTTTCATTTCAGCTCGTTGTTAAAATCAGGGAACAAACATAATTTAAAAGCTGCATTGTGCTCACTGTCGACTAGAATGGAGTTCATTTGTGTTATACTTGATGGAACAAGAAAAGCGCTTCGGTATCTTTGCCTAGAAAACTACTATTGCTAGTTTGCCTCAGTATAGTTAAACTGAGAGATATGGGAAGCCTGAAGGACAGTAATACTTCTGAAGGCTATTAGTCCTTAGTGACCACACATCTGAAATGAAAGTCTTCTCTCAATGGCTTGCTCATTTGGCAGTCTCATTAAGACTCTGGATGCTGATTTGGTATCACACAGAAAAGCAGCTGTTCTGAGGAGATGTTTTTTAGTCCTTTGTAATTGATCAAACAATTCTGAGCTCGATATAAAGTCCCACAGAAGGCACTGCCGTTGTTGTATCTGTGACATTACTGCTCCTCATTTTCCTTCCTTGTCTTTGGAACCTCCTGTATTTTCTGAGATATTCTCTTCCTAAGAGCAACTGTCAGTACTTTCTCAGCAGGCTTTTCTCCTGGTTTTATCCCATTACTAGTGTTATGTTTTTTAATGTATATTCTAGAGATCTGGAGGAGAAAAGTGTGAAACAGCATTGGAAAATGAACAGGCACTAATTATGTGTCCTATGCCTGTCTCCTCCCCAAGTTCCTGAATCCTGCAGGCAGGGGAAGGGTGAGGCCTGTATTTTAGGCCTGTGTTCGGTTTGTTGGTTGATGTTGTTCCTGAAATTTTAAGAAATGACAAAGATCAGTTTCTCCAAAAAGCTTATGAGTCATTACTCTGGTTGTGTTAGGTAGCATATGATTAGGAATTTAATAATGTGAAATATTAACTCCCAGAATTGAGATTGATAATATCCTTTTTCTGCTGGGTAGAAATCCAGTTTTAGTAATGTACCTTCTCTCTATCTCCGAAGCATTTCCTGAGAATACAAAGAGAAACATTTATCCTACAAGAGGTTTTTGCTGAATATAAGTATTCTTCTTTCAGAACTACACTTATGTGCTGTACTCTCAGTATCAGGTAGCCAAACAAATGGAAATGTAAAATGAAGTTTGTGGAAAATTCATAGCTATTTTCTGTTGGTGATGTGTGTATTTTTTTGTTTAAGGTGTGAAAACCATCATGAAAAGCTCAGTGTTTTCTGCTGGACCTGTAAGAAGTGTATCTGCCACCAGTGTGCACTTTGGGGAGGAATGGTAAGAAGAGACTTGCTTATATGCACATGGTGTGCTGTGAGAAGGGGCTGTGGGTGTTATAATTGTTATTAGGTATTTATAAATTAATGTGAACACTGGTTTTGAATGGCAATGCCTTCTGTTTATAGTTAGAGAGAGAAATTGAATTTTGGCCCAGAGGAGGTCAGAATTACCTTCCTTGTTATAAACTTTATGATGTCTTGGATAAACTTTAGATGGTGGTGATTATTTTATAGGGAAAGGAAGAAATCTTTCTCAGAAAATGTAAATAACACTTACGTTATTTGAATATCCTGGCCTGTAATCTTGAATGCCTTCAAAGCTATATTAGTAGCACAATTAATCAAACTGTTTATTATCCTTTAAACTGTATATTTCAAGAAGAGACTGCTGTCGTTGTTTGAGTAGAAGTGGTTAACAGTTTGCTGCCTTTTGGAAGGGTGTTTTAATAATAATCAAATAACCTTTCTATCGTTATTTGATTTGTTAGAGAATTGCACAGTGAATGAAGCAGTTTATTTTTGGAGGACTGTTGAGACTCCAAATAACTCTTGACAGGAAGCTTTGATGGTATGAAAGCCAAATTCATGACTTCTTATGAAGGGAAGTGAAAGACAGACTTCCTACGTACAATCTGCTCTGGAACTTTTCCAAGACGAGTGATACACTAGGAGGCTTTCTGCTCCCTTTCAGTAATTTAATAGGAGTGCAATGAAGTTAAAATGAGATGCTCTCTTATTCTTCACCTCCTTCTCACCCCCCTCTTTTTTTTTTTTTTTTTAATAGCATGGTGGACATACTTTCAAGCCACTGGCAGAAATTTATGAGCAACATGTCACAAAAGTAAATGAAGAAGTGGCAAAGCTTAGGAGAAGACTCATGGAACTGATCAGTTTGGTGCAAGAAGTGGTAAGAAATCAATCCAAAATAATGTTTAAGTTTTCCTTTAGTGTGCCATTGTCAAAGGATACTGTACAGTGGGAAGTGGGAAGAACTACACGTTTCATATGCTTGTGATGTTTTCAGTTCAGAAGCTGTTGCTTCTGTGAAGATGATCAGATTATCCTGGAGGATACCCAGCCAACAATGGACTGCAAAGCAGCTCACCACTTAAATTTGAAGTTTGAGCTTCCTTTTTCTTTACCATAGGGGTGAATGTTAGACATCCAAATATCAGCACCTTGAGCTTTGGCAGTTTCAGTGGAATTCCAACAATCCCATATAGCTTCTTGTATTCTAGGAAGGGTTATTTTTGTGTTCTGCTGAATGCTGTTACATTCTTTGTGCAAATAAAATAAGGGTTTTTTAAAGCAAGTTTCCATATGGTTTTTGTCTGTGCTGTTACTCAGGTAGTTGTTTGCTGCATGCAGTGGTAAGTTAGTTCTGCTTCAGTAAAATGTGTCTGTTACATCTCCAAGTGGGCTACTTGAAGGTATTTGTAAAATGTTGAGAGAATTGCAGCCTTCACCTTCCAGGGTCAAGGGTGCAGTTTTTATCAAACTTATTTGAGTTACCAGGAAGGTCACTTTGTGCTGCTCAAGTTACAGAAGAGAGTCTGGTGATTATATTTACAAATGTTGATACCAAAGAATTCCCATATGACGAATCTCTATGTAATGAGACATTGTTCAGCTTTGCTGTTAACCTTTGGTCACCCACCAGAGGGCATGCTTAAGTGTCTGGGAAAAGTCAAAGGATCCCTACAGCTGGCACCAGGGCTATCCTGTAATACAGCTGAGCTAGGAACAGGCTCGTTTCTTATTCAAAACATTTTTTTCCTCATAGAACAATGGTGCTGGAGGGGACTCTAGGGAGGCCCAGGCATTGCTGGGATGGAGTCAGTGTGGAAATGAGTGAAACGTGCAGAAGTGTTGAAGGGTTTTGCTGTTGCAGGAGAGGAACGTGGAGGCGGTGCGCAGCGCCAAGGACGAGCGGGTGCGGGAGATCAGGAACGCGGTGGAGATGATGATTGCCCGCCTAGACACTCAGCTGAAGAATAAGCTTATAACCTTAATGGGTGGGTATTTGCCTCACCTATTAGGAGCAATATGTTAATGTGTGAATCTATTGAAAAACTTTCTTGCCCTGATTCCTTTATTCTCTTCATTTCCATTAAAAATAAAACAACGTAATAAAAGTAAGTCAGCTGTGTTTCAAGTTCCTCTTCAAATTCATGCCAGTATTTTAAAATGTTTAAGTTAAATCCAGGATTTACACATTGATATAGGCACAAGGTATGTGTCAAATACAGTAATGGGTCAGAAGATTTGTTTTAGTGTGTACTGATTAAAGATCAATCTTAAAGCTGTGGTAGGATGTACGTACATCTTTGTATGTACAGATTGACGTTTTTGTTCATGTAACACCTTTTTGTAGCAGTTGCCAAATGCTCTTCAGGTTTGCAACGTATGACAGAGACAAAGTAAACCCCAGTGAGAGAAACCAGACAGATGTGACTTAGAACCATGATGAGAAAGAATAAAAATCGTCATGCTGGTTGAAGTGCATAAACATTGTCTGTTTTTATGATGAAAACATTTAACCTCCAAAGTCAAGAGAAACAGTGGCTTTTAGGAGAAAGTGTCAGCTAATATAAGAGAAAGGCTTGTCTGCATGAGAGTCAATTTGGCGAAGTCAAACCTGTGGGGTTTTGATGGTTATTTTTTTTTCGTCCAAAAAAGCACCCCGAAACAACAAACCTGCCGTTTCTGGGACACAGAATGTTTTGTTACTGTTTTAACCTCAAGTGAACTCTTCACTACAGCTCTAATTAAAAATGTAGGCTTGCTTTTAAAATGCTTTCTTAATCAACCTTGGTATATTTAGAAATCCTTTACCTGAGTAGGTTCAGGGGCAGCTTTCAGGTAAAAAGAAGGAAAAAAAAAAAGAAGAAGCTCAGTTCCTGAAAATGCAGTGAGTATGTCTTCTTTCTTTAAACATGTTTTTTATTTAAACAGGTCAAAAGACATCACTTACTCAAGAAACTGAACTTCTGGAATCCCTGCTGCAAGAAGTAGAACATCAGGTGATTATGAAAAGAGCTGAAATGTGTTACATAGGTCCCTCCTCAGTCAGCCTTTCTTAGTATTTTGGTTTAAACTATTAATTGATGGGTATTTCTGGAGGGTATCTTCATTTCAGTGGCTTTAGATTGCACAATTTCTTCTTAAAAACAAGTGTATCTTCTAGAAGTGACAGAAATTCTTTTCTGTTGCTTAGAAAACTAGTACAGACATTAATAGCAATATCACACAACTACACAGTTATGTGTTGGTTTGAGGTAACTTTGCATTTAGACGGTGTGGGTAGATTCTGTTAGTTCTGCTGCTGCCAACTGCATATGCATAGTGGTGGCTATAAATGGAGAATGAACAAGAATGTTCTGTTTCTCTTTGTGCTTTTGAGGAAAAGTGAACTGGTTCTAGTTCTTTTATTCCTGTCCACCTGTCTTTCCAAGAAGATGACATGGTTTTGCTTTTCCCACTTTGCTTCTAGTCACATAAGTTCAGCTTGTGTGAAAAAACCATTTTGAGTTCTGCAGAGCTTGATTGTGCCTGCTCTGAACAGTTCCTGCTTGCTCTGAGCAATTAGAAGGGTTCCTTCCTTCAGGCATTGCTGCATCCAGTAGTTCTTTCAGCAGAATTTGACATCTTAGGTTGGAGATGGAGGCTAAGCTTCTTTGAGTGGTGCCTCTTGTCCTATATTCCTCTTCCATTCCCTGCACTGCTTTTGATTCAGTAAGAATGCTAAGGTGGCTTTATCACCCGATCAGCAGTTAGCATGTTCTTCTTGCACTAAAGTTAATTATTTCAAAGCTGTGATGTTTTAGTTGGAGAATTGATGACATCAGGGGGATGAGTGCTTCAACACACCATGCATCAGCATTTTTTGTGTCTGTTGAGAGCTCTCTGTGTACAGATCACTCAGAAATTACTTATGTTGCAGCCCAAATGAGGAATACTGAATTCTAAATGCTGAATAGCAGTGCATATGCAGCTCAGTGGATCAGCTTCTCTTTTGCAGAAAAAACTAAACATGAAAATAATCAAATCGTGCTTTTTGTGGTTTTGTTTTCCCCATCTAGTTACGATCATGCAGTAAGAGTGAGTTGATATCCAAAAGTTCAGAGATCCTGATGATGTTCCAGCAGGTGCATCGGAAGCCGATGGCCTCGTTTGTCACTACTCCTGTCCCCCCAGACTTCACAAGGTACACACTGTGTTTCCTTCTACTGTAGTTTGAACTTGAAAACCATCTTACAAGGTTTGGTTTGCTTGTTAAAAAAATGTTTAACTTAGAGGAGCATATCTCTTTCCTGGTTTTCTGTACTACTCTTTGGGGGAGGATGTTCTAGGGAGTCTGGCAGGTAGATATATTCTTACATGTGTCAGCCTTTTGTACAACGGGGACAGGAGGAGCATATTTGTGTTCTATCAGGTGGGTTTGAAGTGCAGGTGAAAGGCAGCTGATGGATGGGTTGCTGGAGAGCTTGCCTGATGCCCACCTCTAGTGAAGGGGTGTCCTACATCTCAGCTAATGAGCAGTGGCAGTCCGTGGGCTAATGTGATTCTGTCCATTTCTGTGTTACACCTGATATCTCTGGCTGATTTGGGTCCAGGTTTATACACTGAAAACTATAAACTGCATATCTTACTCCTCCTAGTAACTTATGCCACAAGTAGGCTTTTATGTTCCAGCAGGGCTTATTTTATGTCTCTAGTCCCTGCTGGGGAGTTAGGACGGTGGGTTCCAGCTGACAGGTTGTTTTTTTTTCCTCTTTTACATGTAGTTTACTGATTTGTCCTTTTTCTCTTATTGGGTCATTCAGTATCTAATTGCAAGGCTCTCATGAGATGCCTCTGCAGGTCACCTTCATTCAGAATATATAGCCAAAATCACTTTGTAGCACAATTCTTCATGAAGAGGGTGCTGCTAGTGCTGGGTTTGGAGGAAGTCCATTGAGAGTTCAGGCTAGCTGGCTGAAAAGCATCTCCATAAAATGGAAAGTAGAAGTCTTAAAAGAATCCCTCAAATAATTGTGTTCTCTAGCAAAAATTAGTCTGGCTCCCTTTTAAATGCAATCTCAAAACTGTTTTCCTTTCTGAAAAGAATAATTAAATGCCTCTGTGAGGAGAGTATAAATCTGAATGTTCATTTTCCAATGGCCATAAGGTATCTGCTGCTCTGAAACACAAACCATTTAAGCTTTGTGCTTTCAGCCATGCAATAATTTCATCCTTTCTAGAACTACCAAGGAGTGTTACAATAAGAATCCACCCTATTAAGAGATTATTAGCCATTACAGGTAAAAGGGCTCTTAAATACATCTCAGTTGTTCTTCCTTTTGCAACATAAAGTATTTGTTTAATTGAGGGATACCACATGCAGAGGTACTGGGGAGAAGGCTTATAAATGAAATTTTCAGAAGTACTAAAATAACCCAGTGAGGATCAGTGGCTCTGGTGACCTAAATCATTTTAAATGCTTCTGAAGCTTCCAAAAGATGGTTTTTTAAATGTCATGTTATTCAACTCTAATACATTTAACTTTTTCTCCCCCTCCCCAGTGAATTGGTTCCAGCCTATGACTCAACTACATTTGTCTTGGAAAACTTCAGGTAAGAATGTATCTTAAATGACTGAATATTGGGAAGCTTTTTCTTTTTCTTCTGTATATGAGCAGTGTTCTTTAAACCACAGAATAATCTCTACAGAAAACTGTTGGATATGAACTAAGATAGGATTCAATAAAAATCTCATTAAGCAAGTGAACAACTGACCCTTGCTAAACTGTTAGTGAAAATGGTTTTTCCATGATAAAGGCAAGCTGCTTATTTTTGTTTTAAAAAATACTGGATAATTTTGCAAGGGATACATGTATTTGTACAGACACTTTCTGCATGGTCCTCATGCTGCTACATGCTCTGTGCAGCAGGAAGGATGGCTCTGGAGTGTAAGAGTTCAGTGTCTGTGCAGCTTTTTATTTCAGGGAGGGGGTTGCCTTGTCCCAATAGCAAATGTCTTTTTCTCCTTTCTCAATAGTACGTTGCGTCAGCGAGCAGATCCTGTTTACAGCCCACCTCTTCAAGTGTCAGGACTTTGCTGGAGATTAAAAGTTTATCCAGTGAGTTACATTTTCAACTAGAGTTGTTTTCCCATCCAAAACACTTGATATGCTCCTCTTGTAAGGAAACAGTGGTTAGTCTCTTCTCATGTTGTTTATAAAAAGCTGTATGAAAAGAACATAATGAGGTTGTAGTGTCGGTCACCAACCACTGGAGTTTTCCCTCTCTGCCTCCAGATATCCATCATGAACATTCTGAGTGCAGTTAATCTGGTTAAGTTAAAAGCAATAAAAAGTAGGTCTTTCTCATGTGCCATAGGAACTTTAATGGATATTTTTATTCTTTTTGCCTGAGTTTCTGCAGATGTTTCTTGCAGAACTGAGATATAGAATAACTTACTGTATTTATGTTTATGAATAACATGTACTTGAGAATCTGGGAGAAGGACAAGGTATTACTTGAAGGGGAATCTGTTTTTAATGTCAGCATTTCAGAACCAGATGCACAGTAAAACATGTATATTGTACTAATGTCCTTCCAGAGGGCTGAATATTCAGATTTATTTTTGTTAGTGTTGCAATATTAGCCCACAAGGTGTGATCTTTGTGCAGTCCACTAGTCTGGTCAGTGCTTCCAGGAAGCTCTGGCTGCTCCTCCAGACGGCTGTGTTTGGAGTAATAAGTGTTCGGTGGCAGAGTGTAGGTTTTGTTTGTTAGTGATTGATGTGGCATCTTCAGAGAACTGGATTAATCGGTTCAGGCCACGTGTGCACAGAATTGTGTT
This sequence comes from Brachypteracias leptosomus, assembly GCA_013401335.1. Lineage (NCBI taxonomy): Eukaryota > Metazoa > Chordata > Aves > Coraciiformes > Brachypteraciidae > Brachypteracias > Brachypteracias leptosomus. The sequence continues at coordinate 127,026 of VYZX01010797.1, forward strand.
CCTGCAGTGCAGAGGTGAACCAGTGTAAGTTTTCAGAGTATTGTAAAGTCAGGATTGCCTTCCTAAGGTGTACTGTCACAAGGCATTAAAATTTATTTCTTAAATGGTAAGTTGAAATGTTTCTTCAACCTAGAGGATTCAAGTTGAGCCATTCTTCATCCTTGATTCAGGTGAGTGTGATGGAGGTTTTGCCATGTTTTGTCTTGATTTCTGGTGATTCTAATATTGTTTCTCAGTTAACTGACCTAACTTTTTCACACTGCATGTTTTTCCTAAAAAAAATGTGCTCTTTCAAAATGAAGGACCTTTCAAATGCAGCTGTATGTAAAATAGTTTGGACTAAAGTTTAACCTGAGCTGTTTTCACATTGAGAATTTGAGAAGAATTGGACTGTACTAAACTGCTGACTAGATTTTATGAGCTTTTATACTGCTTTTTCCTATACATTAAATAAATGCTTTTTCCAGCACGTTGACAAGTGTTTGTCTATTCAGCCTACCACTTAATTGAACCCCTAAAATGTTAATGGAGTAATTAAAGCTCTGTTTTGAGATTTATATCTGAGCTACAAACACTGGACTGAGTGTGTGCTTCCAGAGGCAAGCTCCATCTTGATTCAAGTTACAGTAGGAGTTCTAGGTCACAGAAGACTAAAAATCAAACCTGTAGCATACAAAGTAAACTACTGCTGCATGTTCTGTATTGATTGAAGTCTTTTTCTAAACTTCAAGGGTGTATCAAGGTGTTCTGTTTTTCTGGTTTTTGCTTTTTAAAATTAATTTATCTTTCAATTTTATTTCAAGGATGGAAATGGAGTAGTACGGGGCTACTACCTGTCTGTGTTCCTGGAGCTCTCTGCTGGACTGCCAGAGACATCCAAGTAAGTAAACCTGTAGTAAGAGCAGCTGTTTGGTTTTCCTTTTTCTATTGGCAAAGCATCTGGAGAGGTTTCCAAAGAATGACCTGAAGTGTTGCTAGGGGCTGATGCAGAGCCCTCTTGAATGGTGAGACTTCTGTTGTCTATTGAGCTTTGAATCATGCCCAAAGGTATTATTTTAAAGCCGTTACTGAGTTTTGAGATAAAGCAAGCTGGCAAAACAACCAGTAAGAATATCTGTCTCCAAGCATTCAGTCCTAGAGTCAGTTCTCCAGTCTACTCCCTGTTACTCCTTTCTTCCCCCTTGTACTGTCCATGTAAGTGATCAGTAAAACACCTCTCTTGAACTTGACCCGTTCAGCACTTCGGACATCTTTATTTTAGCATTAATACCTGTGACCTCCCGCTGTGTAGGTATGAGTACCGTGTTGAAATGGTTCACCAGTCCACCAACGATCCCACCAAAAACATAATTCGAGAGTTTGCCTCTGATTTTGAAGTTGGAGAGTGCTGGGGTTACAACAGGTTCTTTCGGTTAGACTTGCTTGCCAACGAAGGCTACTTGAACAGGCAGAATGACACCGTCATCCTGAGGTAAGGAGACAGCCCGGGGGGGCTCTTCTCTGCTATCATTTCAGAGTATCACACCTACTATTGAAATAGGAAATAATTAAGCAGTTGAAGTTAAAATAATTCTGACATGTTTTGTCATAAATGGATTTCACTGTCATAAGCTTTAAAGAAGATAATGTGCTGAAGGGGGTTGTGGAAACTTGAAGGATATGCAGCTACGCTGCTAATCAGCTGGGGTTAGAGATCTGTAGCATGTTTTCTCCCCCTCTTTATAAACAGTTGCAGCGAGCACAGGAGAACTTTGGGAATAAAGGGAATCTGTAATTTTAGAGGACTATGCTGTCAATGGGGATTGTAATGTTACAACAAAATACAGGAGTTTTATTCTTCTGCTTCCAACATTCTCTGTACAGTCCTGCTCTCCTGGTAGATGCTTTGTAATGTGTTAATTTTGTTGCTGAGTGTAGGGGTACGTGTTGTCTGTTAAGTTTATTTCATTGCTAGATTTCAGGTTGTATCATGTTCTTGTACAAGGCTTTTTGGATTCAAGTGGGAACAAAACCAAAAACCAACCAACCAAACCCAAACAAGCTTTTCAAATGTTCCTTTGAAGGTTCCAAGTGCGCTCACCGACCTTCTTCCAGAAGTGCCGAGACCAACACTGGTACATTGCTCAGTTGGAAGCAGCTCAGAAGAGTTATATTCAGCAAACAACCTACCTTAAAGAAGTAAGTGGGATGTATACTAACTTCAAATCACCTTTCACTGACCAGTGACTACCTGATTTAGGTTACAATGTTTACATTTGACAATTGCATTTATTTTGGTTGTCACTGGTAGTTTGATACTGGTGTTATTAAAATAGTCTGTATGCAAGTCAACAAACTTACTGGATTTGATGATGATGCTCCATTGTCATCTTCTATGTATACTTTTGTGTATCCTTCTAATATTTAAGAGACTTGTGATTGCACTTTCCCGGACTCAGAAATCAAGAGGCATTTCACCTCCAGACACTCATCTTAGTCCCCAGAATGATGATGGTTCAGAAACAAGATCAAAGAAATCTGGACAAAGCACTGAAGTACTACTTGAGAATGTTGCCACTCCAGGATTAGTACGAGATAACAAGGAAGAGGAGGAAGAGAAGATCCAGCATGAAGACTTTAATGTAGGAGTTCTTTGTCCTGCCTTTTTGTTTATTTGTAGCTTTTTATGATAGGATAGCAGTAGAAACATAGTGAACTTCTGAATTGTAAATTAGATTTATTATCCTCCATATGGAAACAGGAGATGGCACAGTTGAAAGCTAGCAGTGGGAGGTGACTCTAGAGAGATGAGATGTTCCAGAACAGAGCTAATAGATCCCACCACAAAAGAGTTTTGAAGTTGCAGCTTTAAAATGCAACTTTATTACCAGTCTTTATTGTGCTTTGAGACCCTCCAATGCCTGTATGATAATGTGACAGTCTGGGAAGGGAGTTTCTGTTCATAGACAGCTTTTGGTGAATGCATCAAAGTGCAACTGAAATACTTCTTTATAAAAAGATGTGTTTTTCCTGTAGCATGAGCTCTCAGATGGTGAATTGGATATAGATCTTGCTGGAGAAGATGAGGTGAACCATCTTGATGGTAGCAGCTCTTCAGCCAGTTCAACAGCAACGAGTAACACTGAAGAAAATGATATTGATGAAGAAACTATGTAAGTAACTTAAAGTCTTTCAGATCATCACCTTGTCTCCTGGGGTAATCATCCTAATTCCATATCAGAGTGATGGTGTGGGAGGGATCCCAGTGCAATGTGAGGGATGTTTCCTGTACTGGAACCAACATGAACTGACACAGTTAATGCTAAACATTGAATTTTTGGTCAGCTAGTTACTGCCTTTCCCATCTTCTCATTTTAGTGTTGTGTTCTGTCTTTGACAAGTGATAGTCTGTGAAGGTTCTTTCCCAAAACACTATTAAATCTGTTTCTACACGAAAGAGATGTTTGGTATTAGGAAGTGCTGTAGTAGTAGGAGAGTGATAATATGGACAGTTTCTTAAACTAGAGAATTTAAGGTTCCTAGCTGAGACAATGTCAAATCCTAGAACCTTCATTAACACCTGAGAATGTGTTGGAACACATACAAATATAGAAGTTTGCAGGATCAGGTTTTGCAGTCTAGATACGTGTGTCACTTTTGGACTCCTGGGAAGTGAGTCAGTCATTTAATTAACACACTTTGATTTCTTCAGGTTGTGTAGCTTGGAACGCACAGAATACTATCAACAGTGTTTTCAAGCTATGTGCTGTCATGTTTAACAGGGCCTGAAAAAAGCTAATAACTATATTCTCCTTTTTCCACCCCAATCATCTAAGGTCTGGCGAGAATGATGTGGAATACAGCAGTAACATGGAGTTGGAAGAAGGAGATCTTACAGAGGATGCAGCGGCCGCTGCTGCTCCTGGAGCATCAGGTACAAAAACCAGCCTCCAGAATTCCCATGTATGCAAAATGCTGCTGGGTTCCTGCCGCTGTTCTTGGAAGCAGCACTAAGCTGCCTCTTCTGCAGGCATTGCTATTTCTGGAAGTGCTGCGTCATGTGGTTTGTACTGATTATTGCAGTGTAGTAGAAACATTTCATTGGTTCAATAAAAAAAAGGGGCAATCTTCTGAACGTGCTATTTTTAGAAATAATATGTAAGTTTGGGGGGAGGCTTTTCTGCCCCTCTCAAACCCCTCCTGTTCCTACTGACCGTGGACTGCCAAGGCCTTTGCTGATGTCCCTGTGACGTCCGAATGTGTGACGCAGTCACTTAGCTTCTTAGTGCACTGTAAAACCTGAAGTATGTGGAGAGAAGGAAGTGAAGAATCCAGAAATACATTTTATAAGCAGTAATGAAAAGGTACTGTAAGGTCTCTTGCTGCCTAGAGGTGATTATAGCTCAAATTAGTCATGGGTTAATGAGATTCTCCAAGAAATACATGTATATTGAATATATCTATTTATGGCAAAGCTATCAGAAGTGGCATTCACTGGAGGTTGTATTTATTCTGCTGTGGAAGTCTGGTAGTGCTTGTCAGACAGAATTCCTTAAGTGTCTTGCTTTTAGCTGCTGTTTCTAAACTACTTGACAATCCCTGGTGAGCCAGGCAGTTGAGAGACCTGTCTGTTTCCTCCTGGAAGTAGGAGTAGGAGCCTTTGGAGTAGGAGCACAGCAGCTGTGGAAACAGCATTTATTTAGGAGATCTGAGATATTTTTAACAGCATTTGTAAAAGCTGACCCAGTCTTTTCACTTGAGCTTCCTGCATTTATCTGCTTGTGCTGTTTTCCAGTCAGACTGTCAGTGATGTCACCTATCCCTGTTGGAAGGGAGTTCTACTAAATTGTACAGCTTTAATCTCACAGATTTAACTATTTTCTCTGAAGCCTGTATTCATCTTTCAGTGCCTTGGCCACTATGTAATTAGAATGTTGTAACACAAAGCAGAACTGAGCTGAAGATTCCAGCCTTAGTCCAATTGGCAGGGAAACCTAGAAAGTTTATGGGCATTTCTTCAGAATAAATGCTCCTTGTATTGATTTGTTTACCAATGTATCAGATTTACCTAAAAGATAGGAAGTGAATTTTTTTTCTTTCTTCTTTTTTGCCGCCTCTGGTGATTTTTGTCTTTAAACTTTTAGTTAGAAGTATATCTGATTGCTTTCAGAATCCACAAATCCATGAAATACTGATTGATATCTTGTTTTGTGGTATGTTTTCATTCCTGATCTGCTTGTAGAACTCTGCCTTCCTGTTTTCACAGGGACTAGTGCATCACCCGTGTCATGTATACACACTTTCCCTGTAACTCTTCCTTAGGTACTAGCCATGGCTACACCAGTGCAAGTGGAAGACCTTCAAGGCGGGGAGGAAATGCCCTGGGCTCAACAGCCAGTAGCAGTTTACTTGGTATAGATCCCTTAATTTTAATCCACTTGTTGGACCTAAAAGACAGAAATGGTATGGAAAACCTCTGGGGCCTTCAGCCACGTCCACCTCCCTCTCTTCTGCAGAGCAGAGGTATCTGTATGTCCTATGTCAGCTAATTTAATTCCAAGCTGGAAATGTCTCTGAGAATGCAGTCCCAGGGTTAGCAGCAGATCTGAGGAGGGCAGGGGGGTGGCAGGCCATCCTTTTCACTGGTAGCTTGGCTTCTGTGTCCTCTGTGCTCATCAGTGTGCTGCATCTCACTGCCTGCTCTAACACAGCTTTGTCTTAATGCTCAACCTCCACTTGAGAATGTCAGATGACTCAACTAAAGCCAGAAGTGTGTATTAAGGAGGGTCTTCTCATCCCTTCTTGGGGGTCGTGACTGAACCAGCTGCTGGGTGTAGCAGTGTCATAGAGCTGCAGCTCCTGCAGTTTTTGATTATAACTGTGGGAGATGAATGAAAGGCCCTTTTCTAGAAGGGGTTAGCCCCGAAAGGCAACACAGAACATCTGTGTGCTGGGGAAGCAGCTACACCTCTCACTTCACACAAATTGTACACTTCGTGGCTCAGAGTAGTAGGAGCACAGTGTAGTCTAACCAGAAAATAAATCCTGGGGTTTATTTTTGTATGAAAAACGCATTTAAAACAGAACCAGAAAAATGTGTGTAGTAGTTAAGGCTGGAAAAGCACATGTAAGTGCTTGTGGAAAATGGATCAAAATGTCAGGAGCCAAAAATAGTGATGGTATTTAAATAATTGAAGACTTGGAAGAGTGTGTGTGATTCTGTTAGGACCCTTCAGCCAAAAACCACAATTAACTCATGCGCAGCAGAAGCAGGATAGTGAGTGGTTCTGGCACCCGGGGCTCTTAATGAAGGTTGCTCATTTCTCTTGCTTTGTTAGTGAAGAATTAAATCAAACCTCAATAATACAGTTATCATGATTAACACTTATTTGGAGCTAGCTGGCCCACTGCCACAACATCTCAGGTCATTCTGAAACAACCATTTAGTGACTTAATAAAAGAGAAGAGAAATAATGGTCCATTCAGTACAAATAAATGCTGGCTTTTGCTGCACCACTGACACGGGTGTTACTGGATTAAAAAGCTCTCTCAAACTATTTGTTCCTTTGTGGTTAGCTTTTTTTAATGTAGCCATGCAAGTAGTCAGATGAATTTCCAGCCGAAGGTGATCCCTATTGCCAAAAATGGAAGTTACTCCCATAAATACAAAAAGGGGAGGCAGCACATGACTAAATCTCAGCACTGTTTTGCCTGGAAAACAAGCCCAGATGCAAGGCCCTTAAGAGAGGGCACTGCACTCAGAGCTGTACTACTCGAGCAAGATGAAGCTCTCCCGTTGTGTTGAATGGCTTCCTGATCATCTTTAGCCACTGGCTACACAGCAGAAATTATCTGTTCTACTGAGATTCCCTCAAGGTCTGGCTGTTCCCAGAGTTATTCAAGTCACTTAGCTCAGAGGGAGCTGCAGTTAGGTTTGGAGTTTGCCAGACTTCACCTCCTAAGGTGAAAGCTTCAAAGAGTCACTTGGCTTTATGGTTTTGAACAGGTGAATTTGCAGTGAAACACGTACAGAATGTAGAACGCTTCAAATAGCCATCAAAGTTGATCTAATTCTGGCTGAGCAGCACGTAGGCTTACTCAGGTATTAGCTCCTTGACCTGCTCTGGTGTTAGGGACTTAAGGGAATTCCTTCCCTAGTTTCAAATCTCTCTGAGCTCTATGTGTTAACATGTGTTGGTGGTACGAGACTCTTATACACACACCCCACAGATTTTGTAAAAAACACGTAACAAATTTGATATGAACTGGCAGCCAGGCTTGTGAACTCAAGCTTGTCTGGAGTTGTAGCTCAGTTGTCATCAATCCATGCAGCAGTGCCAGGAGCCTTGTTTCTTCAGCAAGCAGGTTTGTGGCCTTCATCCATGGCAGGCAGGAACTGCCAGTCTGCTGCCCCAGCAGCTGTGCCATGCTCACAACCTAGATCTCGTGGTGCCATGCCAGTATGGAAGAGTGGCTCTGTCCCTCCTTGTTAGAACAGGGCAAAGGTAGAATTCTCCCAGCTGTTAAAAATAGATGTCTGGTTTTATCTGAGAACAGTTCCACTTACATGTTGTTGTGTTCTTTAACTTTTCCTTTGGTAAAGATCGAGATCAGCGGAGACACCAGGCGATGTGGCGTGTGCCACCTGACCTGAAGATGCTGAAGAGACTTAAAACTCAGATGGCTGAAGTTCGAAGCAAAATGTCTGATGTAAAAAACCAACTCTCAGAAGTGAGAAGCAGCAGCACTGGTTCCGGTGATGGACAGCCCAGCTGCTTCTCCATTGAGCAAGGCACTTTAGCTGCCTGTGGGACAGAGAGCTGCAGCAAGCTGCAGGAGATAGGAATGGAACTACTGACAAAGTCTTCAGTGACCAGTTGTTACATAAGGAATTGTAAGTGTAAGAAAAGGAGATTTAAATGTCACCCTTACAGATGTCAGTTGTGTAGGTGGCTTATATATCCAGGCTTCTGGAAATAGACCTTTGGGAGTTACTCATACTCAAGTTCAGCTGTAAGAACTCAGAAATGTAAAACTTGCACTGTCTTGGAGTAAGTAAATGTTCCTGAAACTGGTTTCAGTCCCTCTAAGTAAAAGCACCAAAACTGACCTGATAAACAGTGAGTCCCATAAACTGCCCTTCCCTTCTGCTTTTGAGGTCCTTTGCTACACTGGACTTTGGATTTAAGAGCTGAAGGGATGATTTTGGCTGTCCTTGTCCTGTACACCATTGTGATGGCTGAAGCCATCTGGAGGTTGGCTTCCTGAAGGATGTCTTAGTGCAAGGCTAGTGAACGTTACTGGTGTAGTTGGGGCCATATCCACAGTTAGTGAAGCTTCTCCCTGGCCCACAGCTTTGACTGGAAGGAGCTTTGTGCAGGATTGGGAGTTAATGGGCAATGAGAACAATATGGAGCTTAACTTCATTTAAAGACAGAATAATGCAACTGTTTGAGCACTTATCACATCTTAAAATACTTTTTCAGCTGGAAGTAAGAAAAGCAATTCACCCAAACCTCTTCGCTCTGGAGCAGCAGGCAGCCTGTCCTTACGAAGAGCTATGGACTGTGGGGACAGCAATCTGCGTTTGAAGGGACATGGCCAAACCTCTGAAGGTAAACAAGGTCGTCCTTACTTGTGTGATGGGCTGTCTTAGGATCTGTTGTGCAAAAGCTTTTCAGGAAGTCTTGTAGTTGGCAGCTGAAGTTTGCCTGGATCCTTTCTCAAACCCAGGACATTTGATAGTTGATCTGCTGTGAGGCAGTGCTGCACATTGATGTAAATATGTGTGGTACTTCTGGTCTCTCTGAAGATATTTTCAGGTGCTAACTTCATAGTGAAAATCACAGATGGAAAAAGTACTGACCCAGGCTTAAATTGTGGTTTGACTTAAAGGGAATTCAAGAATATGCCAGATACATACAATGAGAGAATTGTGTGATATTGTTGCTCCTGAGTTTTATGATGCCCTTCCTCAAGGGTACTGAAATGAAATACCTAGCACAGGAATGGCATTTTGCCCATCTTCAGTGTTCAGGGAAGGAATGGAGTATCACAATTGTTTTCTTATAATACTAAATAGATACTGAAGGCTTGGGTGAGAAACAGGAGGATACTGTCAGGTCATTCCATAATGTAACCATAACCTTTGTGCCCAGTTTCACCCATGTCCAAGGCTAGAAGGGCTGCTCCACTGCAGCCAAGTGACTTCCCATCTGTAGCTGGGGAAGATAATGGTGCAGAAGGTGCCTGTGGTACTAGAAGATAAGGTTTAACTGCACAAGAAGGGGAAGAAGCAATCGGTACTTCCCTGAGTCTCCCGTGTGAAACAGCAGCTCTGTGTTTAGAGTGGGGGTCATGGTATTGCTGACTTGAAAATGTAGGATCTTTAGAGCGAGGTGGGGAAGCTGCACTTGTGTGTACCCATGTTTGAACCAAACTGGTGATGTGAAACAGCTGGATGCTTAGCCTTTTGAAATCAGGCTGGATGTGCTCTGAGTTTCTCTCCCTCTGTTCATAGGTGGCATAGGGAGCTCAAAGCTGAGCAGTCGACATCACTCTGCCAGGCCCCTGGCTGCCAGCAGTGCTGCTGAGGCACTGCCTAAGCCAGAGGAAAGACCTTGTGAAGGGTCAGATTCTGATGTGGAAGTTTGTGACTTAAATGATTTAGCTGCTGTAGAGAAGACCAGAAAAGTTGGTGCTCTAGGGTAAGGGTTTTATTCTTCTTTCTTCTTGTTATCTTCTCCCCTGCCTTCCCTTGATCTAGAAAGAAGAAAATGTCAATCTGCTAAAACCAGGTGCTTATAGCATGGAAGAGGAATTACTTTGAAGTTTACTTGGTTGCTGCTGTTCCCTCTGGGTATCAATTTATTTTAGAACTAGGTTACAAGTTGTCTTGTCATCTTTATTTTTTCTTTTAGTTTCATGAGCTGTGGACATAGTCTGAAACTTTTGAAAGGCAAGCCCAGTTTGCTTTTCCATCATTCTTTGCAAAATACCCTCTAACTGAAAGTTACCACTTTTGATTTCCTCATGTAAGACAGTATTTTTCACTGTGACTCAACTTTCAGGCAATTTGATAACTCCCTGTTGACTAACTACACTAAGTGCAGTGGAGTACTCAGTTGTTGGGGATTTTTCTAAATAGCAAGAGTTGTCATTTTGGGAAATAATCATCATAAACTTTTTCCAGGTTGTAAGACTTTAAATATTTCTAAATCAAAGCTGAAAGTTTAAGTGGATATGCAAGAGGCTTAACGAGTAAAAGTAGATGTGGCACTGAAAGGATTTGTTTCCATAGCTGGATTAAAGCTGAATTTCTAACATTCATTGTTTGTTTTTTTTCTCCTAAAATCTTTCTTAAGATCAAATTCTAAAGGATGTCGTACAGAAGGAGCACAGTCGGGTGGTCTGGAGAACAGCTCTGAACCTGCTGAACTGCAGGGTATGCTTTCAGAAGGAGCTTCTGCAGGGCCCGAGGAAGGTAGGTTGGATGTTGTAGAGGGCAAATGCAGTGTGATGACACTCTGGTCTATGATGATCCATTTCTGTAATGGAATTGGCTTGAAGGGGAAAGAGAGAGAAGAAAAACCCAAACCACAAACCAACAAAACCTCAAACCTGTTTTCATGGCTGTTGAACTTTTAACATTTGGCGGCTGTAGCATAAATCTGAAGGAGGAGAGAACGTTTGTGTCACTGCTGTCTGCGGAGAGGTGGTGACCTTCCAGTGCAGCATGAAGATAGTTAGTGCCGGCTATTGCTCTGGACTACTCGTTGCTTTTTGTACTTCTTGATATGCGCCTGGGTCTTTCCTTTGATGTTGAACTGCATGGCCTTGAGAATAATTTCTTATCTAATTAAAATAGTAGCCAGTGACCTTGGCTTTTAAGTTTTCTGCCTCCAGGGACAGACCATGTTGGTATCTACCTCTGTGTCCACACTAGAATCTCTCCAGCGCTTCGTTCATGTCGGGTGTTGTACGTAAGCCAGTTTCCTTAGAGACTTGGAGGAAACTGCATCCTTTCCATGCTGGAAAAAAATATTACTGCCTCTTTTTTAAAGTCCACATAGAAGAGTTTTTCTTATCTTGCTAAAACTCTCCTGCCTTCCACCCCTGCACTAATTTGAATTTCAATGACTGAATTGTAGCGCAAAGCCTATATTAAGGTGCCAGCATCCATCTCTATCTGCAGTGTGCAATATCGTGTAGGAGTTGGCATTTACAGAAGGTCTCTCAGTGACAAAACTGAATTTCTGCTCTTAGTCACTGCAGTGTGATCGTGATGTGCTCCCGCAGCTCTCCTATTATAGCAGGGAGCCTAATAGGAAAATGTTTTAAACTGAAATACTTCATTGTTAAAAACCCCAGGAAGCAAATATTACCTTTTTTTTTTTTTTTTTTTTTTTTTTCCTTTCAGAGGAAAAACTACAGTAGAGTTGGTGCCTCACTTAACTTTTTCTTAGCAATGAGTGTCAGCTCTTAAGTGGTAAAAGAAAAGCACAAACCCCTTTTGGCACCTGCAAAACTGCACAAAAGGGAGAATTTTGACTGCTGTGAACACACACTCGGGGTCTGGCAAGACAAAAGAAGCTGCTTTTATTACCAACAACTATGGTTCTTCTTTTTGTAGGAAAAGCATGGGTTTTGTGTGAGACTTGAATTAGAGTATTGCTGCTCGAAGGGTCTGGTAGGTACATCTGCTCCACGGCTCCTGCTGCCTCCTGACTGTTACAAAGCAACAATTTTTTTCTGTCCTATCTGTAGCGATAGACTGAGCAGCTGGCAGGGGAGTGTGGCTCAGGCCGGAAGGGGCTGTGGACACCTGAGCCTGCACTCAACTGGTGACATGCTGGAACTGCTCCTCCTGACTGGGCTGCCCAGCCAAATCAGGCTGTTTTCAAAGCTGGTACCACTCTCCTGTCACGTTCCATAGCACTTTGGTAAATACATTTAGCTCTGAACATGCTCCTTCTCTCTTGTTCTCCTGCCAGCTCTTGGTATTTGATATTGGCAACTCTTACATGTGACAAAGTTGAATGCTCCAGATACATCGATCTTACTGCCATCACTTTTGCCTTGTGGCTTTTGGCTTCTTGGGTTTTTTTGCAGCTGGGGTATGTCAGAAGCATGTCCTTCATCTCCTACCAGGAATGAGCAGCGACAGCGACGTTGATGTTGAATGTTACACAGAAAATGAGGAGCAGGAGGATGCTGCCTCTGCCTCGGAGGGGTTTAACAACAGCTTCTCGGTCCAATCCTCCAGCGAAGGTAGGACTGACCATGTGAAGCCACCTTCCCAAACACTCCGTGCGTCTGCCCCAGCACTCCTGGGAGCAGAACGCTGCAAAAGCAGAGATTGCTGGTGGTGCCCTGGGTATTCCAGCTTAAGCAAGTGCTGGTAAGATTTGGAACTCCTCTCTTGGGATCTTTAATTGAAACCAGATCAAAACAGAAGAGGGGAACTCTGTCTAGTTTCAAGAAGTCACTTTAGGTGAGTCTTGCAGAGAAGTATCGGACAAACCCACAGCTCTAATTCTGAACTGGAACTTCCTGTGTACCAGGATCCACACCACAAGTGGCTATTTCAGGGAGGTAACAGCTGCCTTAGATGTGGACTTGTATCTTAATTGGCAGGAAGGTGCTTTGAGTACTTCAGTGTAGTTTAAAAAACTCATATTAAAAGCTTTAACCTTCTGATCAAATGAGAAGCTGTGAGGTGACAGCTGAACAAGTGTCCCATGTGACATAGCGGCATGGCCAAACAGTGTGGCTTGGGAACTGGCATTTGCTGCTTGTCTGCTACAGACACACAGCATAAAACCTCACAGCTCATCGGAGGAATCAGAACATCACTTGTGTCTGTGCTTGACTTAGAGGTAACTTAAAACTGCCACAGAGTTTTAAATTTAACTGTCAGGCACATCGTGTACCAGTATATTGGGGATGAAGTACAACACAAAGGGCCTTGCAGGTGATGGAACATTAGCTTGCTGTGTTCTGATTGTTTATCTGGTAAAGATTACTGGGCTTTTGCTTGTTTTCAGCCTCCGAGCAGCCCTCAGTGTTCCCAGAGGGTGATCAAGTTGGTCCTGATGATCATAGCTTTGCTACTGGAGAAGACAGTACCAGGTAATTGTAACCATTTGCCTTGGCCAGCCAGTGAGGTGACTACAGCCCTAGGGATACACATGGTTCCTTGAGCTGCAGAGACTGGAGACATCATTCATCTTACTGTTTGTAGACAGGAGGGTGTTGGTCCAGTCTGACATGCTGTGGTCTGCTGCCTTCTTAAGGCAGCCTTTAGAAATGAGAGTGCAGAGGGGGGCTGGCTGGGTTTCGCATGCTGATGTTATCAATAGAAGAATGATTGGATTTAAGTACCTGGCATAAAATTTTGGCTCGTGAGGTTGTGTTTGCTTGAAGCCTTAAAGCTGTCCCAGGGGGAGGATTTCCAATGAGAGATGTCTTTCTTTGGAGCAGATAGAGAATGGGCTCAGGACCTGAAGACCTGCTGGCTTGTGTCTCTGGGAAGAGGTGGTTTATCCACTGGAGTTTAGTCTGAAGCTGCTGTCTGTGGCTGTGTGCACACTCCCTTCTGTTGGACACCCTCACATGGTTCTTCTACAGTTGTCTTAAACCTGGGCCACAATGACCTTTGAAGGCCCTACACTAAGGCTTGCATTCCTGCTGGCTCTGCCAGCTCCAGATGCTCTGAAATTTTGTCCAAAAAGGTGCTGGAGCCCTGTTCCAGGCTGTGTCCTAGCGCGTCATTGGAATAACCGCCAACATGTGAATGTCCTTGTTTTAAATGGTCTGGTTGGTGTGACTGCTGAGTCCTGCGCTGGGGTGACACAGCTGGTGCAGAAGTCATGTTCCTCAGTCTGTGGTGTGGACCAACCGAACACTTTGCCAAACTCTGCCACTGTTTGTTGTGTTTTGAGCTGCTAAACTACTCGTGGAGCTGTGATGAAAGCTGAGTGCCTGGTTAGCGATGGAGCATGAGTAACCGTAAGCGGGAGCTGTCTTGTCCCAGCGGCTGTTCTGACCTTTGTTTCTCTGTGTGTTCCACAGTTTAAGTGCTGTACAACTCATAGTTTAAAACTGTTTGCACTTTGTTAATAAAATGAATGTTGAAATCCTGTGTGAAGTTTTTAGATGTTTGTATGTAAATCAGTAAAAGGGCAGGTCGGGGTCAGTAGATGCTGTGGCCGTGCTCGGCTTGCTCCTCAGTACTGTGTTGCTGGAATGCCTGACTGCTTATAGAAGAACTTCTTCCTGTCATATATCTGTCACACTTTTCCTGAATTACTCAATGAAAAGCTCTTAAATTCATCTGGGATTTTTAAAGCTATGTTTGTAGAAGCCAGACTAAAAGCTTAAATCTTCTCCATTCAAGTAGGAAGTGAGGAGGATATGTGGTTTTTACCCAAACTTGTTTTTATTTCTCAGCTCCAGGCAGGAGGTGCAGCCTAAGCTGCCTTGTACACCAATGGTTCCAGCTGCTGGGCACTGATGGTGGCCTGTGAGAAGCTGCACATGCCAGTGTTGTGTTTACTGGTGTACAGGGCTGTGTGTTGATTATACACAGCTCAATTAGGAGTAATCAGGGAGCTCTGTTTCTTCACTACTCACAGATGATTTACTCTTAGTAAGAGGCCCAAGCTGAAGGAAATTTTGATTAGTCACAGGATCTGTTCTGGAATTAGTGTCCAACCTTGCAGGGACAAGAAAGGAGCTGGTACCATCATCATGCTTTGCTGAGCTCATGGAGAATTGGGTTATATACAGCTGGTTTTTACACAAAAGGTGGAGAAAGATGCTTGGTAGACTTATTTATCCAATTAACTTACACAGCCCCTTCCCTGTCTGGCTGTAAAAGAGATTGGAGCAGGGCTGCCCCAGGTAATTCCATAGGTACTGAACAGCATTGTTCTGTGCCACATCACACAGGAAGTCTGCTTTCACCACAATAAAGACACAATTCAGATTTGTTACCCCTTAAATAAACAGACTAGCTGAAGTATGGTTTAAATTATGGTTTTATTAAGATATTGGTAAAACTTCAACAGTTTTTCCTGTATAAACAGCTTTCATAAATAAAATCTGGATGACTAATACATGGTTATAACTAAACTTGCATGTGAACTGTAGAACAAGACTGCCAATGGGAAGTCCCAACACTGGTAAATGGTTAGCTTTAATTTATTCACTTCATACAGAACATGTTAGTTTGATGAACAAGATAATACAGGGAGGTCGAGAGGAGCACCCAGCGCAGTAACCTCCACCACTCACATACTGCTGCAGGAGTGGAAGTGCCCAGGGTGGCCTCAGCCAGCTTCCCCTCTCTTGTTCCACGATGTCTTCCAGAGTGAAGGAGAGAAAAGAAACACCTGAAGATGCGATGGCGACATACAACAGTTGTACTAGACCCTAAGAGGTGGGGTTTGTTTTTTCTTTAGCTTTAATGCTGGCAAGTACAGTGCAATCGCCTGAGGAGCGAGGACTGGAGAGGGATATGAACATTTAAGTTGGAGGTTGTCTTAATGCTTCATTATTACTTATTGCACATGATACAAGGGTAGTAAGTTTTGTTCCTGTTGCAAAGAGGATATGAATTAAAGAAAGATTGCCCTAAATTACAGGCATGAACAAAGCTGCAGTATCCCCTTGGGTGGCTTTGTTTATGTGACTAGTGCCCAGTGAATTAATTGTGCTAAAACAGCCCCTAATTTAGACCAATCTTTCTCATATTTTCACGCAGAACATTGCCAGGGTCGGGAGGATTTAGTGAGGAGAGAGTGGACCTGAACTACAGCAGCCGTGTCTATAACACTGAACTTGTTATGCCTCATCTTATCTGCCCATAGGACAGCAAGTTTCTCACTGACACACAGTGTTCCAAAAACAGCGGAGTTTCTATGAGGATGCACCACTATAAATGTGGTGTAAGTTAAAATCTGCTTTATATTGTCCTTCCGTGTTACGATGCAATCTAAATCAAATACTGAGTGGTGTTAACTTGCAAGGACAATTGATGGCACTTCTAGGTAAAGAAAAGTTATATACATGCGTTTCCACCCACCTTTAGTGCAAATGGACTGGGTTAACAGCTCCCTGGTCTGGTGCTATACTGCTCTCTGCAACGCAGACATTCCTCAGAGTTGCACGTTTAAAATACACAGGAAACCACCAGCATGGGGATCGAGGGAATCCCGCCAGCACTCACAGTGAAGAGCTTACGAGCGAGTTTTGAGCAGCTTCAGACAAACTGCCTGGAGCCCGATTCTCAAAACCAACACAACTCAAAAATAAAAATCATGTTTTCACTACCTACCTCTGCAAACACGTGAACTGAAACTGATGCGGGTTGTGTTAACGCGGAACAGGGATACTTCAGCTCTTTATTGGAAAGATTCGTTATACAAATTTCACCACCACTAAGATACACAATAAAAATACAAAACACAGGTCACAGACTGAATCTCAGTATCAACAGTTAATAAATACAATTAGATACTTTTATATTAGCCTAATATTTTTACATTGTCACCAGATAGACAATCAAAGTACGAGATACAGAACACGTAGATACCATTAGAGAGGGATTATTGCTTACGTTAGCAAGCAGCAAATAAGGGCACAGGATTTTGAACTGAAGAGAACTACTTCCTACCACCAGTGGCATTAAGAGAAAACACTGCATGTCACAAAGCACTGCTTTTTGTCTAGTGTGTAGAATCAAGAGCAGCATATATCAGACCAATAACCACTACTTTAATATTATAGAACTTTAAAGGACTTACCTTACAAATGGTTCCTATCTACTCTATAAATATGCATTTAGTGAAGAAATGAACACTTGCTACCTATACAATGTTTTTACCTGACCACACTGGAACTACGATGGTAATTTTTTTTTTTTTTTCTCCTAGCAAGATAAATGGTATGAGAATTATTTATGAATCCACACCTAAAAAACTAGATCCTTCCCAAAACAGCACACAGGCAGTCCAGTGCTCTTCAACTGCTCCTGCAGACTGGGAAGAAGTTTTATCATCCACAACAGTTTCTCATTCCAGTTACTCGCACGCAGAATTGCACTTACACCACCTTTCTCTCCGAAGCACAACGCTTGGCTACAAGATGGACTTTCAATGCGTCGTTATTACTGTGAATAATTTAAAACAAAGGCACCACCAAGATGCCCCAGAGTTGCATATTTTATCATTTCATGGTTTCTCAAATTTCCTCAGTAAATCTGGCTTGGAACATATGCTGCAGCTAAAGAGGACGTTGACAACAGCTAAGGCTTAATAAGATGACAGATAAGAGCCAATGATCCCGTAAGATTAAAAAAAAAAAAAAAGTCTGAAACAGATCAAAGGAATCTAAAGCCACGCTCCAGCTCCTGGTTACTGACAATGCCTTTTGCTGTTCATCAGATTGCTTTTAAAATAGTGCATCAAAGATAGAAGAAGCGGAAATTGGCAGAATTCAAACTTTGCCACCATGTCGTGTTGAATAATCTCCTGACTAGTTAATATTAAAATACTTCGCAAATTCTAGCTAAATCCTAATACTGTTATTAAAGCCTTACTGCTAAAATGCTATGAATTGCACAAGAAACGCCCATGAAAACTGACTTTATTCATGCTCCTCCAAATGTCTCACTGTGACAAAGGGCAGTAACAGGATGTGCATTTAGTGGAGCTGACAGGAATCATCCGCTTACTTACGTCCCAATTAACCGCTCCCCCGCGGGTTTAACATCACCTCGGGAGAAGGGAAGAGCCCCTGGGTCCTGTTTGCTTCCCAGTTTGATAATAACGCTCTGCTTATGAAAATAAAGGCAACTGACATTCCTCACTTTCCTCTCTGAACCCAGGTTTAACCAAAGCAGAGCTCTGGCTTGTCAGGGAGTTTTGCCCTCTCCATTAAACCCCAAGCGCAGCCCCTGCTCATCCCATCACAGCATTTCCAATCGCTCCAGCACCCTATACAGGCTGGAAAACACCAAACTGCAGCAGAAACACTCCTTGTAGCACAGCATCCTACCCTCCTTCCTGCTGCAACTTCCCATTACATGATGCCTTCACCATCTAGAAATCATTACCGAAACCAAACAGCTCATCAAGTTGCTCATTATCTCTCGCAAGCAGTTCTCTGGTTTGGCTGGTTGAGTGACAGTATTATTGTACTGAACATCTCCACAGATTGATTTCTTTTAAGACCTGAGATGAAGTTACGGTGGAAAGAGGTTGGCTCAAAGCATTAAGCACAATCATGTTCAATTAAAACTAATTGAGAACAGTTTCCTAAACTGACAAACAAGGAAAATGCCACTAAAAGCACCAGAAGATACGAAATTCCCTACACTGCACCTCTAGCCATAGGAAATAATTTTTTCTAAACTACAAAAAACAGTTTTCTTCATATTCCACGTTTTATGTCACATGAGAAAAAAAAATAGGTAAATGATGAGTCTGTACCTCAATCGGAGTCTGAGAACAGAGTAGCAGGAGCTTAGTTTGTCCATTCCTAAGTTACCTGGTAAAACCCTGTATGGCTTTTAGTCGTCTACCTGCAAAAGTGGATGTAATTTTCTAATTCGTCTTAATGTTCGCCTGAAATAAACAGAAAGCAGAACACAAAAGCACCCCCCACACCTCGACTTCTATGGAAACTTCCCCCCCACTCTAAAAAAAAATAAAAATAATTTGGCAGTTCAAAACCAGAATCTTTCTTTACATATTGCTCCATGGACATACCTCAGGCAGGTTCAGCTTTCTGTGTTTCACAGACTGCTCCCTAACGGTGCCTGTTGGTGAGCCAGCTGCCTGGCTCTGACTGGTGAATGTGGATACTGGTGTGTGCGGGTGGCCGGGTGGCTGTGGCATTGCTCAGGGTGTTCTGAGATCGAAACAACTACATTGGTTAACTCCTAGATCTATTTACACGTGGTTTGAGCTTTGCAGGGGACTGGAGTACAGTTCTGAAATGCCCACCTTTTTTCGCTTTCTGATGATGCCAGTTTTATTGGGGAATGTCTACTTCGGGAGTCTGACGGGGGAACACGAGGGAGATGGTTACATTTTACAGCATTGATGAAGGGATGAATCTGATATACAATTACTTTGTCTTCGCATCAAAAACATGCTCTCGCTGCAGGCGCTGTGCCCAGCCAGCCTCCGCCACGGGGAGCGTCTTACCCACAGCCTCGTGCTGCCGCGGCCCCGGAGGAGGCAGGACAGACTCGACCCTTCTCTATGGGAAGGCTCACGAGCCGCGAGTGGCCTGTGGAACTTTGGTTTGAGCCTGGCTCCTCGTCGCCTCTTCCCATTACAGAGCCAGAAGTGAAAGGACGCAGCTCGTTTTCCCAAGGATTTGAACAGTTCATCTTCCAGCCCAAAGGAGACGGGGGATAAACCCTTCACCCTGTAGATGCTCAGCCCTGCAGCACCCAAACCTAGAGGAGCGTTGTTCTCGCCGGGACCGCTCTGTCCACAGGTGGATGATGTGGTGCACTCTGCTGATTCGCTCTTCACTGTTAAGCCGTTGCTCCAACCCGTGCTCTTTGGTATGCCAGGACTGAACACTTGAACTGGTGGCAGACATTTGGCACTCTGAGGTGTACTAGTTTCTGTTTTTGTCAGGTCTAAATAGCCTTGATCGTCAACCAGGTTAACGCCGGACCCTATGCTTAAGCTAGTTCTGTCGGTGAAGGAATCCACTCGTCCCTCGTACCCTAGGTCTGCAGGTGCTGAGCACTGGTGCTGGGGCCATGGCCGTTTGCAGTCTCCATGGTTTTCCTTATCTTCCCCACCGTCTTCTTGCCCACCTTGAAAAGAGTTCTCTGTCCAGTCCGACTCCTCACTAACATTGACTGGTGTGTTCATGTCCCTGAGAAATACCACAATGACAGTAATGTTGTCGCTGGAACCGGCATCCCGAGCAGATGCCACTAATTTATGTGCTACCATGCTGCTGTCGCCGTTATTCTCCTTTAGATGGTCAGCCACCACCTTGACTGCCTCATCGGGGTTGACTGTGTCATAGAAGCCATCGCAGGCTAAAATGAGGTAGTCTTCAGAGCCATCTAGAACAGTGGAGGCAGAGTCTGCATCCCCACAGATATATGGCTTGTGCTCAGCATCCCCTGTGGAAAAGCAACACAGACACACAAGACCGTGGGTTTGCAGCCACAGCATCCAGAAGCTCTTTTAGCAACACAGCACGGAGCAAATGACTCTTACCCCAAGTTAAAGCAATTATTTGGAAATTATTCCCCCAAACTAACAAGGAAAAAAATAGAGGTTATCGCTCTCAGGTCTATCTTCAGCTGTATTTCAAATTTTCATCACTTGAAAATTAAAGGTTTTAATTAAAAAGAAAAGCAAGTCTGAAAAAGGAATTAAAGCCCACTCTTACCAATAGCTCTGGAGACTGACAGGCTCCCGTTCACCCTCCAGGCTCCAAACCAAACCACACAGCCACCAAGGGCCTCGATGCGCTTCTTCTCATCCTAAACAGCAAGGCAACACAGGAGTTGTTTGGACAGAGTGTTTGGGGCAGCCATCACACTGAACTCTTCAATAAGGATCTGGTGTTTCCACCACCACAGCACAGTGGTGACCACAGGCCCCACCAGATAAGAATAGAGGATCTGCACACAAATCCTTACCAACTTCCCAACAAACAAGGGTGACTTAACAGGCTGCTGCTCCAAGACTGAGTGTCCCAGCAGCCCACATAAAGCTGGTGCCTGTCAGCATCAGTGCTAATCACTGCCCAGGGGGATTTCAAACAGGCCATTCTCACCTCTCGATCTGGTTTGTGGGGCTTCATCAGTTCCACAGCTTGGCCTCTCCTCACGAGCATAACCTGGGAGTCCCCAAGCCAAGCCACGTGCAGCATATTTCCTCGGATGAAAGTCACCACCCCGGTGGTTCCACAACGCAGACTCTGGGTAGGGTGAAAAAAAATCCCCTCAGTTTTTAACAGACAAATAAGAACCATTTCAAAGCATTTTCATGCTTAACAAGGACAGAGCATGCTGCTATCCCAGCCTGGTCCCAGGGAGGAACAGGCAGTGCTTTCCCTATGGCTTTGACTGTTCAGAAACAGCCCCTGAGAGCCAGCCTAGATGAACACAAGTGATGGATTTTTCCCTTGGAACCACGTTTCAGAGGTTGGGCTCTTCCAGTGACCTGCTGTGCTACTGCTTTAGTCAACTTTCTGTGCCCATTTCCTTTCTGGTGATAGAAACCATTCTAAGATTCTGTGTTAAAGGTCACGGGGGGTGGTTTGTAAGCATCTTGAGTTCCCTGCACTTAACTGAGCCCTTGCATAAGTTTATGAGGCCTCAGGGTCAGTTATCCATCTACTCTTGCTTTATGGAGCCAAGAAAAATGTATGTTGTAGAGATGATGAAAAAAAACCCCACCCCAAGGTCTAAACCTAATTAGCATGTGAACATAAGAATAGCAGCAGCATCCTGAATGAACTGCATGTTGTGAGAAGTGGAGGCTGACACCTTCATGGAACACGAAGCAGCCTACCCATGGCCACCAGCTGTATGACCTGGGCATGGACAGCTCTGTGCTGACCCCTGGCCTGTGCTCAGCCAGGCACTTGGAGCACCCCTGCTGACAAAGACAGAATTTCTAGACTAATACTTTCAGAGCCAAGCCCGGGTAACTCAGTCACCTCTCTGGCTGCCTTCTGCACAAAGCGCTCATCGGTCACCCGGAAAGCTCGGCACAGCGCTTCTGCTGGGTCATGCTGAAACATCTCCTGATGGACCATGTTCACGTGGAGATGGATGGAGGCATAGATGGCAGCATCCACTCCCCCATGACCATCAAACACTGCAAAATAGGCCTGCTCTTCTTGGTCCTGTCAATGGAAACACATCGAGAACAAAGCTCAGGAGAAAGCAATGCAAGCAGCAAAAGGACTGTCTTGAAACTTCAGCTTGAGATTTGTGGTGTCCTCACTAAAATTGCACTTAGAGGCAGAGCCTCCACTGGAAAAACAAACTGCTCAGACCATCTCCACATGCATCAATGGGAAACTTTCACCTTACTGCTGGTAAATTCTACCTGCAAACTGCAAGAGATGCCCTGCAAGGATCACCCACGTAGCTCTCTCAGTGCTCCTTACATCCCATTTGTTACAATTCAGTCACTCAAATAGGAAGTGCCATTCTCATCAAATTGAGCAGGAGTTTTTGTGACTGCAAAGACCACAGAGAGAGAAGAACATCCAGTACAGTTTGCATGAAGTCTACATCAAGACTGGCATCCTCCAGGGATGAAATTCCAGCACAGTTAGAATGTGAAGCCAGCCAGGCTCTGCTTTAATTTTTAATCAAATCCGTATCGCCTTAGATGCCCTTTTTTTTTTTAAAAAAAAAAAAGGTATGTTCTCTCTCATCACATAATTGTTGTTACATTCACAAATCAAATACAGCAAAATCACTCATCTTCAAGTCAGTTTTCTTAGCTTCCCCTTATCTGCTCTAACAGAGAAACAAGAGAGAGCAGCTCCTGAGCCTGTTCACGCCTGGAACACACCAACCCCCTGTCAGCGACGATTCAACCCTGACAACGTTGCAGTGACTAGAATATTTGTACATTGTAATTTTTAAGTAATGGGCTCCAACACGAATTGGAATAAGAAAGGTGACAATTGACAGGCAAAGGAAACATTTGCTTCTGTTTGCATTAATATCATTTAAAGGCAAGGTGGATGGGGCAGAAGATGGTTATTAAAGTGACAGGATGTGATAAAGAATCAATTAAGCAGCAATCTCATCCTAAAGGTAAAATTTGTGCCATGTTCCTCTATTTGCCATTTGGCAGCGTCCAGTTTTACCTCTGAAGGAAGAGCAAGCAGGAGAGGTTGACTGATGGCCACATCAGGACATTAATGGAGAGGAGTCTGGCCTCAGTTCCACCAAGCTACTCATGTTGCTAGATTCTGGTGTGAACTGCACCCTCTTCGCCTGTAAGTTTTGTGGTTTGGGTTTTTTCTTTTTTTAACTTTCTTTCCTTATTCTTACTTTTGGCATCTTCCTCCCAAGAGGAAGGGTTGAGAAGCAGAACAGACCCACCCCTGTAGACAACTGGCTTCAGGGATGACCTGTAAGGTGAACCCCTCCCTCATTTCCATGGGCAACCCTCTTCTACACCTGGGCATCTTCAGCCAAGAAAGGCTCCCCCCTCAATTCATCACTTGATACCACAACACACCAGTTACTGCTCACAAAAGTAGGGCTGCTTTCTGCACGATGGCACGTCAGCCCTTCAGCCACTACTTGAGTAGCTACATCAGGGTGGACCAGATACAAACTCTGTTTTAGTTAGATGACGTTTCACCAGAAGTCTGTGAAAATTGCTGGTTTAGTCAGTATATCCCCCTTGGAACTCCATGCCATACTGCCCTATGGTTACAGAACATCAACTGAACCAGGTCTGTCTCCTGACTGTCAGTCCTCCTCAGGTGTGGATCTCATTGTCACAGGAGAACACTGCCTAGTTTCCCCAGGAATGGAATTGCATTTAGCACGTGCATTTGTTTTCCCCATCATCTCTTTTCACCTCGAGGTTGAAGAGCATGTTGAAGTCTGGGATGCAGACATGCTTGTCTTCCATCTTGCGGCGCATGTTCTTGATGGCGTGGATGGACGTCTCGTAGTAGCGGTGGGGCTTCGGCTGCAGTGGGAACTCTTTCACCCAGTTGCTGCAGATCTCGTGCAGTTTGGTAAAAACTAAGCGGGCTAACTTCACTGTCTCGATCTCTGGGGAAGGCAGAAAACCACAAATGAAAGGCTAAGAGTGTTATTAAGTGAGAATCTTGTTTCTTGCATACATTACGAAGATGAAACAAAACCATTTTAACCAACCAGTTGAAATGGATGTCAGCAGGGAAATTCTGGGCTCTGATGCATAAAAAAAGGAAGCAAAACTCACCATAATCAGCATTCATCAGTAAGCAGCTCATTGTTTGTTTGTCTTTTTAACTTAAACATTCTCTGTGCCTTCAGGGAACTCATTTGCAGCATCAGAAAAAATGCAAAGCAAGTACATTTCCCTCAGCGGTGGATCCCCCGCCTCGCTCTGCACAGGGTGGTGCCACGATGCTCTTGGGGGGGGTGTGGGGCTTTGTCATACCATGTAGCCTCACATACCAAACCCACAGTCCACTACAGTGACCTACGGGGTTTGGGACCAAGCTCTCTATTCCAAACAACACCTCTCTGCAGAACTGAGGGGATCCAGTGGTAAGTAACCTGCAGAAATTAATCGTGTGACTTTGGGATGTTCTGGTGGTGCACACATTCAGGTACCTTCTTAGTTTTGTAACGTTATTTCCAGATTCCTGACTAGACGGTGCGTCAAAGAAATCTGCATAAGCAAATGAGAAAACCATAAAGGTCTTAAATTTAAGAAAATGCTGAACTGTCACTCCTGAGAAATAGTAATTTTAAAATGTGAAAACTCAGGCACTTGACAATTGTTCTGAAATTCAGGGGAGGAAAACTGGAAGTAAGCACCAGAGCTGAGCACATCAAAATCTCTTTGTTCACGATCAGTCAAAGCATCTTCAAAGCTAAACACCAGCAATCCACGAGTGTCAATCATTCCTGGAGGAGGAATGGCTCAAATACAGGGAGCAGAGGGGAGAGTTACAGCCTCTCTTAGCTCATAGAAATTCTGTAAAGAAACTAAAAGCAGGATTTACAAATTTTTGTACTAGGTCTACACAAGATGTGGGTCACAGTGATGAGGGCACCAAGATCCTTAAGGGCAAGATATATTCCCAGCTCTGCTGATTATGAGTTGGTTCAAGCTTGATCTGCAAGAGCAGCCATTAAGCTGGAAATGAGCTACATACTGGAGCTACATACAAAAGGAAGAGTCTTAGATCCTTGATCACACAGGTTTAAAAACAAGTGGTGTAAATTAAATGACTGGGTCATCCGAGCACTGCCACGGTAACAGGTACCAGTTCCCCCCCAGCACCTGTACTGCTCTGCTGCCACCAAAAATCTCTTTGCTGGGTAATAAAGAGGGAACATGTACAGCCTGACATGGTCAAATTATATTTTCCAGAAGCGAACCCCACAGACTTGCTCTTCCACATCTTCCCATGGGGCCCACATGAAAGGAGAAGGTGGACATGTCCACGTCAGGTGGCTGTTACACTTCAGAGCATTGCTCTGGAGGAGGAAGGAGCAGGACCCCTTTCCGAGCAGGGTGGCCAGAGTGCCAGCATCACCAGTAATGGCTCTGGAGGTTAAAGCAGGAGAAAGGCCCACAACAGCCCAGCCACCCCCTCACAGCTGTAAATTACTCATCAATTGTTAATGTTGCAGCACTGAGCCAGAGCTGACTCAGCTGTCACTGCGGTCGTGTCACGGAGAATTTCATTTCCCTCCTGCTGCTCCAAAATCCCAGCGTTGGAAGCAGGACTTAATTGTACCACAGCTAGTGGGAAACCCGGCCCAGGCGTTACTGTTCCCAAAGATGACTGACTGCTTTTAAGGCCAAACGAGGGTAGAAAGGATACTAGTAATCAGATTCTGCTTTTTAGGACCTTAAGACCTTTCTTGAAAATGCAGACAGAGTGATAAGAGGGATCAGGACCCAGGTTTGTAGACACGTCATCAAGATAATGACCAAGGTTTTCCTCAATCTGAGAACTCCAGTTTCTGACTGGTCAATGCTCTCTCTGTGTCTGGGCTATAGTAATCCCATCACCTAGTACCTGGAAAGATTGGGTAACGTGGCCTGGTGATTTGCTTTGTGAAGTCTGCTGGATGGTTTAGATGCCTCCCCCATGTAACGTGGTCCTGCTATTCAGCCTCCTTTGGTAGTTCCTTAACAAAGCCAAACCCCCATGTGAACATCTTTCTCCACACAAAAAGAAAACTAAACATTCTTAACCAGAACTTTAAAAAAGGAATCAAATGAGTTCTCATGGAAGCTCTCCTGCTCCTCTCCAGTGCAACTGGAAGAGAAGAATCATCATGGTCTATGACTCCTAGATTCTGTTCCTGATATCCACAGACACGGTCACCCTGAATATAACAGGCCCATATTCTTGCATTCCTACATTTGTGGACTCAAAACACTTTTCCTTCTTTTAAGATCAGCATTCTTCTTTCCTGAAGCTTCTAATTTCCTCTGCAGCAGCACACCAGTGACTGCTTTACCACCCTTAAGTATGCAATATGATTTGTCATGTTCCAGTTCTCAGAATGAAATGTGTCACTAAGGAAATTCAGAATAATTTTTTTTTCTTCTAGCAAATTCAAACTGGAGGCAAATCAGGAAAATGTCTCCTCCTATTATACAGAGTAAAAATCTTTCTGAGGTTCCTAAGAAAAACTGATGTAGAATTGGGCATGGAAACCAGACAGCTCAGCTCAGCTTGGTCTCCTATTCTGCAGCAGCCCAAACATCTTTAGGATAAACAATGAATTCTGAGCACAAAAAGTCGAGGTGTAGAAATCCCATTTTCATTCCTTGCTACAGCTCCCTTTGTTTTCTTTCAATCCATGAGAGCCTCCCTGTATGGTGGCATTAGGCCATTCATCAGTCACAGCTCTTTTCCAAGGAACCAGCCCAGGTTTCTGACAGGTGAGCTGGTGTGGAGCTGCTGACCTCCTGCAATGAAATCTCCTCCAGCCCTGCATGAACCCCCTGGTTTTGTTACGGTTTTCTTCACCAAACCCTGCAGCACCTGAGCTAATGCTCCATTTGAAAAATTATCATTTATGGCCTGCTATTTGAAATTGCAGCATTCATACAAAGCCCTTGCTCTACTACTGCCCAGAAGATGTTCTCTCTCTTTCTCTCTGCCATTATCTCCATGTGTTAACACATCACACTGCATCTCTGAAGGTATAGTTTATTTTCAATCCTTTCATTATGACAGTTCACCTCAATATACTGCATCTGGAGTCATATTTTTAGTGCCTGCCACAGCTCGTACACACACTGATCTGTGTTTGTATCTGGGTAACACAGATTTAGACATATTTAAATGACAATTTCTGTAGGTGTGAGGGTTTTGTGGTGGGGTTGTTTTCTTTTTTTTTGTTGAACTCTCTAGATATTCTGTGTGGAGGCTTAGTCAACATTTCCTTGGAGACTGTCAAATATTTATGCAAGTCTCAGAGATCTCAATTTGAAATTAAGGAAGGCTGCTCAGCCAGAACAATGACAAATCTATTCCATTTACCTGCTCAGCAGGAGGAGGCAGCAATACCTACAAAAAGCAAACCTGAAACATGTTGTTCTGTTTCTCAGGTTTCCTCTGAGAAACAGCAGAATCTTCCTTTTGGAAGGGCCAGGTTTATATATCCCACTTACCCTGAGAATTTTTTTTTTTAAATCAAAAAACAAGGGAATGGAGAAAGTAACTGAATGTTCAAGATGAAATGACAGAATCCCTCTCAATACATGTGAGAAACATTGTTCTTCATTGTAATGAGCACCCTAGAAAGTTTTTCAAGGTTATTTAGGTCAGCAGGAAGCTGTAAAAATCTTGTTACCCAACAAAGGTAAGTGGAGAAAAAGAATTTTTCCTTTCAAGCTTGAAATATCTTTATATTAGTCTTTGCTATAACTGTATACAAAAAATGAAAAGCCAGAGTAAAAACTATACTGACTGAAATAATTCAGAATTAAGTTCTGTGCTTCCCACAAGCAGCACTTTGCTCTAAGGGTGAAGGAGGAGAACCAGCACTTGCCAGCAAGCAGCAGGACCACCCAGTGTAAAGTGCTTATAAAGAAATTTGGGGGCCACCAGATACAGTCTTATGAAGCTGCATGTAAAAGGAAGGAGTGATTTCTGCCTGGTCTTAAGGAGCAAAAACCAGACAAAGTCCAAGTACAACCAGAGAAACATTTAAAAATAGAGAAAGAATTCAATAGTAAAAGTTGAAACCAGACAAAATTCAAGAATGAGAAAGCTTTGACTAAAATTAGCCACTAGCTCTATCAGGAGTGGTGGTGAATTCTTCATTCATCTTTTCACATCAAATGGGACATCCCTTTACAGGACATCTAGTCCAACTTTAGCCAGCTGGTTGAAGGAAGTATTTTGAGGAAAATCTAGCATCATTCAAGGGGTCAAACCAGAAAAATCACTGAAGTCAATGCTGACTATAAAAATTTATGAGTTATCTGCAAAGCGTTCCAGAATACAGAGTAAATGAAAGGCCAAAGCATGTAAAATTGTGCACTGTCAGGCACAGATGCACTTACGTATGATCCCATCTGCGTTGTCCACATGCTTTGGTAAGTAGAGTGCTGAAAGATCACTCTGAAGGACTTCATCTGAAGTTGCTCTGGCTAAAGCAGCAGCCAAAAATGAAGGGCAGTTACTGGAAAAGAACAAACACAAAAAGATATTTTAATCTGATTTAGAAGGTAACTTGCAGTTGGGGAAACACATATCAATGCTTTTCTATAAACAAAAAGGAATTTGAACCAAGATCTGTAAAACTTCCAATTCTCCTTTGCTAGACAGCACCACAACCCTGCAGCATGATCTCAAACTCAGCCTATGGATTTTAGTAATTGTCTCGCTTTTATGTTTCCTGTTTCTTAAGTTTTAATGTTCCATTTCATAACCTCTATATAAATGCTTTTCAGATCTAGACCTGAACCCTGCCTGTCATGCAACCCTTGCTTAGCAAGGGTACAACTTCTGCTGTGTGTTATACTCTTATCTTCAGCCCATTCTGTCCAGTTTCTCCCAAGAAGTGGAATCAAGATTCCAAAGGATAAGAGAAGTCCTTCAGATTTCAAACTGCCCAAAACCTGGCCAGGGGACACTGAAAGTTAAGGCAAGCCCAGAGGAGGTATGAAGTTGATGTGTATAAGGTGAAGAAGCTACCTCATGAATGATCTCTATCAAGAGTGGCTTTAACTCACTATAGCTTAATTAAGCCTAGTATCTCCTGAGGTTAATTAACCTATAGCAAACCAAGGCCACTTTAATGTATATTCTCTCATTCAAGAGGAGTTTAATACCTCTTAATTTATGCATGACTTTATTTCCCATTGGTCTGCCTTAAATTCTCCAGGTGTCTCTTGCTGACACTGCTGGAAACTTCCAATTTCCATAGCTATCATCAGAGGTAACAACATCCTCCATGAGACACGTCCTACCACAGCAGGACCACACAGACACATACAAGCTCGTTTCAGTCTCAGAAACCGTCCATCAACAACAGCATTCCACACCAGCTACTGCAGGGAGCAGGAATGAGCACATGTGCTTCTTAACCTATTTCCTCTGCTTAGGCCCAGTACATCTGTTCACATGCTTTTAGCACGAAGAGGGGGCATTAGCCTGGGATCCTAGCACAGTGGGGGTTGAAAGGGACCTCTGGAGATCATCTGGTACAACACCCCTGCTCCAGCAGGTCACCCAGACCAGGCTGGCCAGGATCGCATCCAGTCAGGTTTTGAGTCCCGCCACAGAAGGAGACTCCACAACCTCTCTGGGCAGCCTGGGCCAGGGCTCTGGCACCCTCAGAAGTTTCTCCTTATGTTTAGGTGGAACTACCTGGGTTCTAGCTTGTGCCCGCTGCCCATTGTCCTATCCCTAGGCACCACCGACAAGGCCCCATCCCCTTGACACGCGCCCTTTAGATATTTATAAGCACTGATAAGATCCCCGACTGTCACACGGCAACCAACACTTGCATTCCCATTTGGTTCACTGCCCAGGAAAGCCAACTGCCACCCTAAACTGGCCCACGTGCTGGAGCTGCAGCACTGAAATCTGAATTCTAGAAGAAAAAGCATATTCACCATATTTGGTTTTATTGAAAAGTCATTTTACCATCAAGTTTTCCAGATTCCTGATACCAAAGAGTAAGATTATGTAACAGGTTTAGAAAATACACACAAAACAAGTCCTCTGGCCCTCATTACTTACTATTTAACATACCTATAAATTATTTAAATATAAGATTAGCAGTAAATAGCTTTGCCCAAGTGACACGTTGTCACGAGACACGCTGTGACCCCTGAAGTTACGCAGGGAGCCGCTCGTCCCGTGTCACCGCGCCACCAGTAAGAGCATTTCCCAGAACCAGCAGCTGAGCATTCTGCTCACGCAGCACCCCCAGCTCAGCAGCGCTAATGAGGCCTGACTGCTGGAGGAAATCAGCTGTCTCAGGACTGGCTCTTCCCAGCACAACACAGGAACCCTGATCCTATTTACACACAGCCATGCCCGGTGCTGAGAGCAATCAGCAAGAGGAAAACACTCCGGGACCTCCTCACTTCTGGTGCGTGTAGAAGCTGCTTTTCTATCTCGTCTTGTCTGCCTTTATTTAGCTCACGAAGAGCAGGTTTTAATTTCTATTATTAGCCCTGATACTCCAGCGTGGTGATCCTGGTGACCAGCCCTGTTACGTGCCATTTCCACGTTACAACGGAAGCAAGAGATTGCAATGCCTGTGATGGAATAACGATGCCAGCAGTCAGCAGCACTGTGAGGACAGCGGGCTGGAAAGTCTCAGGGAAAGAGAAGGTTCAGTCTAAACAACACGCAGCAGCAGAGTCCACGCTGAAATCATTTACAAACACAAGCCAGACAGAGCTCGCTCGGGGCACGGCCACAACAGGCTCTGCTGGCACCCGCAGGAGTCTCGGCCTGTTCCCCAGTTCAAGGCTTACCCTCGTCAGCTCAGCCTTGAAACTTCTTAGGAGCACCAAACTTGGTTTGCGTCACTCATAAACAACCCCCCAGGTTGAGTGGTGGTCAAGAGAGAACCCAGTTAAGAATTGAGGCAACAACAGTTGCTAAAATAAAGTTCAGAACCTAAACAGCAGAGGAAAAAATTCCCCCCTTGACACGAGGAACTGGGGCTTGGAAGGTGGGAAGGCCACATCTATGAAGATCCAGGATCGTGCACATCCATATCTGAAATTGAGATATTATTTTAACCGTAGTGACAGATTACAAGAAAATTGTGACAGGAACAGTGACAGAAAATCAAAAGGTGCATTTACAGCCCATGCAGCTGGTCAGAGCATTTCCCAGTCAGCTCCAAACGCTGTTTGGGCCCTGCAGCCAGCCCAGCAGCTTCACACAGCAGCTCTTTATCTCGCCAGAGTGCATTTCCATTACAATGCTGAACCTACACAAAAAGCCGCTAAAGATGTTATTAGATAAATTAAAGGATTTTAAGTACATCCTTCCTGATTCTCTGGCAGCGTGGGTGTGTTTAGAACACCCACAGTTGCATTGCAGCAATCCCGGAATAACTCTGCTAAGGTAATAAATCAAGCCTAAAAGGGGCTTGTTTCCATCAATTAAGTTTGAGAAAAACAGTGTGAAGTGGGCTTAAGGCAGCCCACATATTATTGTGTTACCAGCTTAACGCACAACTCTGCTCCTTCCTGAGAGCAGTGCAGTGGGGAACGCTTCCCAAACATTTTCCCTGAGCTCTAAATCTAAGGTCTCCTACGAAAAAAAGCGATGGCAAATTTAAAATTCTTATTGCACAGCAGTTCACCATTGGGGTTTCAGTGACTTACCACTTTTGATAGAAAAGGTAGAGAAAATAAATCAGCTGAAGGCTTTCCTTCTATGTCTGGCCACTCCTTGTCCTAATAATAACAGCTGCCTGCCCAAGATTTAATTGCCCTTGACATTTGTTTATCACAAAGCTTCTTATGTAGCTGTTACGGGACTTTGCCATGTAAGCAGGGAAGTGACCAGATGCAGACAGATGAGTTCCTCTTCCTGATTAGCACAACTCAGAATTTACTCCTCTTACTTGGCTTCCGAGAGGACTTTAGCTGAATTACTTCTCCCCTTCAAGGAAGAGCAGACTGCACTGGAGGTTTTCTTACTGCTGTTAAAATAGATTAGGTGCCGAAGTCAAACTGCTATCGGGACACTTCATTACTGTTGCACCAAGACAAATGAGGGATCACGTCCAGCATCTTTGTTTTTACCGCTAAAGTGAACATTCAGGTGAGCACTTACAGCATCCTACAAAAGCCAAAGACCTGCACTGGGATGACTGGACTTGGTGATGCTGGTAGGTCCTCACCTGCCCTCCCATCTTCTATGGAAAACAAGAAGTAGGAGACTGGATCCATGGGGACATGGGAGGTGTCTGTGTCCTGCTGCTGGCATAACTAACGATTACCTGCTGGCTGCTGAAAAGAAATTCTTCTGTCACATTCTAGATGCTCAAATGTTATTAGTCATTAAGTTATGACCAAGCAGAGCTGGGAGGGCACGATCTTGTTTAGCAGAGAGCTGAGAGCTACAGTCCCTATGTCTATTCACAGCCCTGCCACTAACTCAGCAGCTGACCTTGGACGAGTCACTTCACCACTCACACCTTTGATTCCTTATCCACAAACACGGGATGATAATGTCATTTCCTGGGGCAGAGGAGGATAAGAAGGGAGGCTGTAGTAGGCTCAATTCAGTGTTTGTAAAAAAACTCTGAG
The DNA here is from genome assembly GCA_013401335.1 of Brachypteracias leptosomus. NCBI lineage: Eukaryota > Metazoa > Chordata > Aves > Coraciiformes > Brachypteraciidae > Brachypteracias > Brachypteracias leptosomus. Next base: position 159,512 of record VYZX01010797.1, read on the forward strand.
ATTTCTAGATAGGAGCACAACTGAGTGGGAAAGTATCAAGATGACAGTGGGAAATATTTTCAACGTATACAAGTTTTATGGAGTTTTCATACTTTTTTCTTGCTCCTGTTCTCATGCTAAGTGGAACACATGGGCAAACAACAGCTCTAGACAGGCAGGGTTAGTCTGATGCAGGCACCTAACCCCCAAACAACTGCACCATGTAAACCTATTACAGAAAAGTTGATGCATCTCAAAAGAGGAAAACCAGGACAGACAGACATCGAGTTCTTAACGCTCAGTCCTGCCAGTGTTCCTGGAGCATTAGCACCACTGATGGGAAAGTGAGGCCATGGGCAAATCACTGCCCCCGACCAAAATACCCAGCCCAGTGCCAGCAGTGCTGGGGACACGTAAGGCTGCCATGGTCTGGTGTAACTGATGAGGCATCACTAACTGAACAAAGTGGGGAAAATGGACCGAAACGCACTGGGCAGTAAATCACAAAACGTGCAGTGTTCCCATTACCTCAAGAATCCCCTGATGCCACAGAACAGCAATTGTTTTAGTTAGAATGGAACATGATTTACAGAGAAATGCTATTCAGTTTGCTGAAACACAGAACAAATCCATGGGCAAACTGTGTAAAGTATCGCATCTAGTTCCACACAGCAATCCCAGACCAAGAACATGACCTGAAAAGAACCAAGCCCAGCACATTCCCAAAAGGCCTGTAACTCACTGCATTAGTGGAGGACATTCTGTGATTCTGTGACTTTGCAGGCATGACAAGCTCACTGCACCCCTTCCAAAAGGCCCTGCTCTAGGGATGCAGTTTGGTAAACACTTCTGTGTTAATGGGGCCTGCTCTAAGTTCCTGTTTGAAAACAAGTTTTGCAAGATTCAATTTAAGAAAAACCTCATTTGTCCCTGGCCTTTATTTACAAAACACTCCAAAGTCTCATGAGACTTCTTCCAGATGGAGCTTCTGATACAGCCTGGAAGCTCTTTGAAGAAGCCTTTAAAATTTTTATTATTGAAAGTCCTCATGCTGTGAGCTGCAGCAGTAACAAGCAGGGAAATTTCTGGGAAGATCCTTTGGCTGTTCACCCAGCACTCCCTTCAGTCACCTCCTGTTCTGTGGCCATCCAGAAAGACCAGACACCAGCCGAGGGGCTCCCGCGTGTCTCCTAACTCCTGCAAGTCAGGCAGGGCTCAGAGAGGGATACTCTGTTAAGCAGACCCCAAAATGATTACAGACTATCTTCTGATTATGCCAAAGAAATGCTATTTGCAGCCCCTGTCTCTGCAGGTTCTCCTCTCCCTGCTCACAAAGCCCCTGTGAGCTCTGACCTGCGCTGCTCCGCACAGCTGGCCAAAGTTTTGATGCTTATTTAAAGCCTGGTCACGGTGGACAAACGGAGTATGGGTTTTTTCCTAACACATGGTGAAACCCTGCACTAGATTTTAGCTGCTGCAGTGAGTTACTAAAAAAAGCCCCAGCACACAAGCACCAAAAAAAGAAACAAACAGAAAAAACAATGCACCTTTTAAAAGATTGCATAACCAAAGCTCCTTGAGAAGTCATTTGAGCTGGCAGCATTGAAACAGTAAAGATGCTTGATAAATCTGTCTGAAGGAGCTGAAAATGTGCTACACAAGGAAGCTGCTATCTATAGGCTTCACAGAGACAGCTGCCTGCTCACATTCCAACTGATTCTGTCCTTGTGGTGACAGTTGTAAGCCACAGAGATACAATACACAACCATTGCAAAAAGACACTTTTTCTGATGGGTTTACCATGCCTGTGTTCCATACGGACACTGTGGTGGCACCTCTTTTTTACCAAATATTTAACCTTTTGCATTGTGCTTACTGCCATGGTCTAGAGAGTATGATCAAGTTTACATAGGTATTTCCCTGTAGATAGGTCTGTCTTAACTGGATATTAAAGAAATACATACATACAGAGGTTCACTGCTCAGGTAACATATTCAACAGCTGGATTCAGATGCTTCAATGTATCCATCAGCCTTTTGGGTTTTATAATTGTATGTATTTTGTAATAGCTGTATCTTGTCAAAACATTTACAGAGGCTATGGCCTCAGAAATGTCCTATAGGCTCCACAGATAAACACAGTGAATGGGAATAAAATCATTTTGTAGGAAAAATAACTTCCCTTTGCAAGTCCTTATTGGGCTCAAAGATTTTGCTGATGGTGAATAAGACAAGTTCTCAACTTAGCTGCAACCACTGAAAGTCTATCTTATAAATTAGGATAAAACCTTATACAAAGCTCATATTTGACAGCTGTGCCTAAGACAGGTAAAAATACTTTATAATCCCAATTTTAAAACAACCTTAAAAAACCCCACCAAAATAACAACAATTAAACAAATTGCCTTTAGAAAGAACCTGTTAACTATCACTTGTTAACCACTACAAATCAAAGACATTGGTCACAAATTAAGATAAAAAATACTAAAATTTTATCTTAATGAGATAGAGTCATCAAAATGCTCTCTCTAGTGAAGGATACATGAAATAAGTGCGAATGGAAACCTCTTTGGTGATTGATGGGAAACATTTGCAAACTCACAGAACTCTATGAGTGTGTTGCCACCATCCCAGCAAAGGGCTCAGGCGCCGCCCTCCTCTGTCAGGGGTTTTTGGGATGTTATCCCTGAGTTAAGGAAGTGCTGCATGATGTATCTCATTATAGAAATCAGGGCAGAGAATAAAATTAAAATTCTGGCACAATGCTGAGGAAAATAACGGAAGAAAACAGAATTGCTCATGAGAGTGGGATTGCCAGAGCATGGCTCCTACAGCCAAAAGGGAGACCCGGCTGTGCAGGGTCACCCCTCCCAGCTCCCATCCCAGCACTGCGGGCAGAGCAGCTCTAATTCCAGCCTTGGGGCCCTAGGGCAGCTGGCACTAGATCTGTCAGTGGGGGCCAGGTCTCAGATCAGGCCCCTGTCCAGCAACATTTGCACGTGTGTTCAACCCCTCTTGCACCAACGTGTTTCAGAACACACCTAACACGGGCTTTCTAGCACACTCCTGTGAACATCTTTCTCACCAGGAGCTAGGTAAAGGCCAAGTAAGAGATGTGATGCTGCCAGCAGCAGGAAGAGCAGGTGCCCTGCAGATGTGCTCGCTCTGCCTCCATCTCCCCTCTCAGCAGTGCTGGTTTTCCCAGACCCCCCCTGTCATCATCTGTTTATAAACTGCACAGGCTGGGATCTGGGCAGACGGGTCCCTCAGGGCTCAGCCCTCCCCACCCTTACCTTGGCGAGGCCATTCTCACCCACCCTGCCACCAGCCTTCAGAACAGTGACAGGTACCCGGTTATCTTTCAGACTTTAACCCATCTGTTGGATTTGATTGAAGTCGCCTGCAAGGTTAAGCTGATGAGTGGGAGGAACCTGACAGACCCAGCAAGCACAAGAAACCTCGTTCCCTTACAAACCAGACGTTTGAAATCGACTTCTGGGAATGCTGCTACTAGAATCTGATCAGACAACACAGGTCATTAAGGGAAACCCTTGACTTTTAATGTACTACCTTCAACACATGAATTAGCCCAAGACCTCTGACCCATTTTCCACTGCCTGGCAAGTCACCACTTCTTTTCTCCAGAGGGGTAAGTGCACATAACAGTACATAAACCCAACAAAGTGTAAGCAAGACAAAATAAAAAGGTCACTGTTGTCTCTTTGATGAGGTGTAATGTCATGAAGGCTAGTGTGCATTTAAAATATAAATAGTTGCTGACCACAAACCACTCGTAAGCATTTGTGATTTAATGACTGTCACTAAAACGTGGTTGACACTGGAGGGCTGAGCTGTGAAGAGCCCAAACTACATGAAACAGCTTCTACAGAGGTTCTGCTGAAGGGATGGCACGTTACCTTTGAAACCTCATTCTATGATCTCTAAACTCATTCTCACAACATGGCAGGTCTGAGGTTACTTATATTTCAATCTCTGATGTTACCTGCAGTAAAGGCTGCTTTTAAAATGGCAGAAGTCATCTCCTGCAACGTGAACAACCCTTAAAAATCCAAGATGGATCTTTCAGAGTTGAAAGCCAAATTACTGCAAGAAATTCAATTCCCAGAAGAGACTGGATGATAGTTTTCTTCATTACATCAAAGAACTGAAGATACAAAGTTTGCTGTTGAAAAATCATATTCCAGGACTAGAGTCCTTCACAGCCATATTATATCCATCTGTTATTAAAAAAAAAAAGGTAAACCAAGACTTGTAAAGAATGAAGAGAGAAATCATTTTATTACAGAAAGGGACCAGAATCCATGAGCCTCAGTTACAATACTGAGATGTCAAGGATGTATCTACACCACAGTTCCCCACATCTAAATCAGAACCTCTTCTATCTGAGCAGCAAGATTCTGAGGGATTGGATAGTATTTTATTAAATTCTAATTACTGCTATAAAATGCATTTTACAGAATGATAAAAATATTATTATACAATTTTAAAAATACCACCAAGCCACGTATTATAAAGCTTAAACCTTTAGGATTCAGCTACATAAATAGTGTATTTACCTGTCACTAATTAAAATAAAGATAATTTATTGGAATTGCCCATATATGTGACTTCCAGGAATTTATACCAAAGTAAAAGATCCTCCTGGTTTTTGTTGTCATTGCTGTGTGGGGATTAGCTTGCACACTGACAGGGCAGCCTCTCTTCTGACAGAAGTGTTTAGCATCTGAGTGACACCAGACCTTGTAACCAGAGTCTGGCTGCCCATCCAAAAACCAGTCACTGCCTACTTAGCATCCCCGTGTCTGGAATGGCAACCAAGCCCACTCCTACACCAGACACATGCTTACCTGAAGAAATACATTTCTTAACTGGAAAACCAATGTCAACAACAGTTATCTCACTGTGAGTTTCTCTGCTAGACTGAGGTCTGTTTAAAAGCTCTACAGGACATTAAAAATGTCATTGATTTTTCTCTCTCTGGCTCTCAGTCAATTTGAAAGTCAGCATAATTCAATATCTTTCTACTAGTTCCATTAGCAAAGAAAGGAATTCATGCTTCAATCTATGCTGCCTTATTGGAAAAAGTAATTTAATTTTACATCTGAAAGTGTGCCAACATCAGCATAAAACCGTACACAGTATACATCAAATTTAATTTATAGATTCTGTATTTTGTCAAGCCAGAATGAGATGTTGTCTAAAATCAATGCGAGTGTCCAAATTTGCTCTGAAGATACTTACAGATATTCTTTTATTTCAGGTACTTTATGTTCTAGTTGGAGTTTTTGATGATTTCTCTCCTTACTGTAAGATATTAATGACACACTACCCAGAAAAGTTCATGTTGCAGAAAACTTTGTCACAGCAGGGAGGCTTTGCCCCTAAAAGTTCAGGCACATCATTTACTTACCACTGATTCATCTCCTATTTTTACCTCTCTGTTAAAAATAAACTTTCACAGATACTTCCCTTAACCTGAAGGGATCTACCCTAAAAATTTGATATATCCAGAAAGAAAAGTTAAACAAGAATGACCCAATGCAGATCTGATTAACGTGCCCAAGTCCTCTGTTTACTAGTCAAAAAGAAAAATGTATAGTGCTGTTATAATTAATGACTTAATTTCAAACAAATTAAACAAAATGCAGCACAGAAGCACACAGGGCTCTCTTCATTTACATCTCCACTGCAGATCATCATTAAGGNAATGGAACAAGAGAACTGCAGTTCACTTGCACCAATCACCAGAAAATGCTGCTGCTTTTTTACCTACTTTCTCTGGAGTGTGACATGCAAGGTAAATAAATTTAAATCAAACATGAAAAGACTATAGAGTATCTTTAAAAACAACTTTATGGATAAACATACAAGTGGACTGAAAAATTATACAGTGGAGCAAATAAAAGATTTTACTGGAAGCTCAATTTCACCATTACTGACAATGCACAGCAAACAGGCCACCAGAGGGGTGAAGGGGGCTCTAAGATCGAGGGGTGTGCTCTTCACCTACTCTGGAAGAATCCCATCTTAACTCCCACTGTCACTAGTCCTTTGCAGAACTGCAAAGAATATTGGCAGGTTTAGGGCTTTTAGGTTTTGTCTTTAAAGGTTAATAAAAAAGTTTTAGCTATTCTGCTTCACATTAATGTCCCTGATGCCTTCTGTCCTATTGAGCCACATAGTTATTTCTGTCATTCTTAATAAATAACAGTTGCCAGTAGTAGTGAAGCCAACACATCTGAATTATTTACAGTGTTGAGGAACAGAAAGGCAGATAAAATGCATCAGGGCTTTCAGTTGTTCTTGCTGGAACNTCTGCCAGTGCCTAGTAACGTATTCTGCTCCTGCTGTAGCAGTGCCCTGCCTGGTCTCAGCCCTTCCAATGGCTTCATTTTCTGTCTGCAAAACAGGGATAATGATACTGACCTTTGGAAAGCAATCTCAACACTAGTGATGAACAGCACCAAAAAGGGCTGAGTATTATTAATTAACCTTAAAGTGGGAATGGAACAAGAGAACTGCAGTTCACTTGCACCGATCACCAGAAAATGCTGCTGCTCTTCTACCTGCTTTGGAGTGTGACATGCAAGATAATCAAATTTAAATCAAACATGAAAAGACTACAGAGCGTCTTTAAAAACAATTTCATGGATAAACGTACAACTACAAGTGGATTCAAACATTATACGGTGGAGCAAGTGAAAGACTTCACTGGAAGCTCAATATTAAGATTACTGACAATGCACACCAACCAGGACACCAGAGGGGTAACAGGGGCTCTAAGATCAGGGGGGGTGCTCTTCACTTTGGAAGGATCCCATCCTAATTCCCACTGTCACTAGTCTTTTGCTGAACTGCAAGGAATATCGGCAGGTTTAGGGCTTTAGGTTTTGCCTTTAAAGAATAATAAAAAAGTTTTAGCTATTCTGCTTCACATTAACGTCCCTAATGCGTTCTGTTCTACTGAGCCACATAGTTATTTCCGTCATTCTTAATAAATAACAGTTGCCAGTAGTAGTTAAGCCAACAGATCTGAATTATTTATTGTGTTGAGGAACAGAACAGCAGATAAAATGCATCAGGGCTTTCAGTTGTTCTTGCTGGAATGACACAGTGGCAGCCTTTAGATGTTATTCCACAGGCTGTAAAATATTCTGCCTCCAATCCTGGTTTAAAAGATTTCCTAAAAAGACAGCAGCAGCCAAACCTACTGCTATATCCATCTTCAATAATCACATTCATGAAGAGCAGGTAAGACAGAGTCTTCCAAATATAGTACATGATTAAAAAAAAAAAAAAAAAGGCACAGACTTTGATTTGATTGAACAGGTGACATTCAAACCGCTATTTAGGATTATTAACCAGAAGTCATTTATTGAGATGTTATTTAGCATGGCTCTGTACCTTCCAGTTAAGGATCTAAAAACACCTCACAGTGTTGAACTTGGTGTTTCTCTTCTCCTTTGCCCATAATCCCCCCTCCCTTCAGCTGGAAAAAAGCACAGACAGTATCTCCACTTTACAATGGCAAATCCAGCCTCATATCCAAAGGTGGAAATCTCAAGTCCTCTCTCTCCTCTATGCCTCTTCTTTAAGAGGCCACATCATGAAACATCAAACACACAAAAAACCAACAGGGACAGAAATTATCTTGACAACACTTGACAAATTGTTTTAAACATAGTAGTTGTGTTTATGCTCTTTGCGGCTTAAAGATGCATTCTAATATCTGTCTTGATTGACTGATGGGATAATGTGCTGCTGATGTCTGGGTCACACTCTGGGGAATGTCTTGCTTTCCACCTTGGACTGACATCACCAGGGACTGCACCAGTGTGACATTCACTCTATGCAATCGATTCACAAGGAGAACCCTGCCCACAAGTGACAAGGAGATTTACACTTAAATGCTGCAGAGAGAAGAACTGGGGGAGTAGTTGTAGCAACATAAGCTTAAACCAAACTGGTTTCCTCTTATAGTTCACCTTCCACTTTCTATATGGATCTATTTACAGGAGGAGATGCTGCAAACTGTGGCATCTCTAAAGATTAAGAAGAAAAAAAAAAAAAAAAGTTGGAGAGGTAAAACAACCAAACAAACCTCCTCCTCCCAAACACTAAAGAAATTGCAGGGGGAAGTATCACTTTCAGGTCATGTCAGGTTATTAAGGCATCTGAAACTGGCTCCATCATGTGTTAGGTTGTAGGAATGAGCCATGGCATCCAAACCATCAAGCAGGCTCAAGTGACACGGATCTTGGTGCTTCCCCACTCCCCTTCCTTGGCTCAGCTTCCCCGCTCTCCTATTTCAGAGGCTTATTTAAAACCTGCCCTCTGATTTTACTGAGACAGTTGCATTGGAGATGCCATATGTCACAAGAGTGGCCATGCTCAGGAGATGAAGAATGTGGGTTTTGGTTTGGGTAAAGCAGGTCCTGAGCCTGGGTACCGTGTGGCTTGCCTGCAGTACACGTCTATATATAGCTCTTCTTGCGCACAGAGCCTCTATGAATTGATTCTGAGCAAGCTGAGGATTTCAAACCAGCCTGCAGTGCTGTAGCCTCTCTCCCATCCTGAAAGGTACAGTGAATTATTTAAAACTTGGAAAACATGTCCCAAAATTATTTCTAGCACCTTTTAAAAACAAATCTGTGCACACATTCTAATCAGTGTTATAAGGTCAACTGGAAAGAAGAGCTCTCACCTTTTATAGCTATGACATTACAAAGGAAACCTCACAAGATTATAGGCATCATTTCTCTGTCATGGACTTCTCAATACAACACAAATTCTACCTGCCTGTTCACCAAAATTTGGGGGTTTATTTAGGTAGAAGAAGCAGTATTTTCTTAAAATCTTTGCTCCATTTTATGTTGTAAGAGCCATGTTGGATTAATTCACCCTCCTCAGAAGGTGAATTAATGTTGATCAATCAATTCACCCTCCTCAGAGGCAGTAAAGCAGCCCCCAATCTAATGCAGCTTATGCAAGAACAACCCAACAGCTCTTCTTCCTCTCTACCCGCCTCAAAGAAGATTGTCATCTTTTTCTGGGAGTTTATTATTAAACCTGTGATCTCTTCAGAAGACAGACGAGCTCTAAATATAAGGAAGAATCTGTTACATAATACCTCAAGAAAGGAGGCAGTGCACCACAGTCTGTAGACAACATGAGCCCGAGAGAAATGGAAGTGGAAAGGGAATGGAAATAGGTGTTACTGTCTTGCCTTTGCCCAGTGCCTGGACTTAGGCTCATCCTCTGTGTAGTCAGAGCAGAACATGGAATCTTCTAATACACATCTAAAACTTAGGGCTTAAAACTTCCATTTTCTATGGAAGATAAAACAAATGCAAACCAGCAACATTGTCTGGAAGTTAATTCAGGATCTGGCAAAAACTCATGCAGATCAGAAGACATTTCCCTCAAACATAACAGAACTTGTTTGAAGCTCCATGAACCAGGATTGTAAATAATGCACTAGTGAGGACTGACTCACCCATGGTGATGAGTAGGCTCAAAGCTTCTTCAAACAGAGCAGTGTCACTGTTATAATCAGCAGTTAAGAGAGTTACTGAGGAGTCACACTATCAATTACAATGGTAATACATATTCAGCGAGTAAGTGATATGCAGACAGAGAATATGAAATCAAAACATTAATAAAAAATAAGGAACCTTTGGAGACAAATTATTATCTTCTATATCTACAGTGCTTTATACATTTCCAAATGATTTAGAATCTAAAAATAATGATTACTTCCACCAGCACTGACACACAAGCTACCTTGGATGAAAAACAGCAAATTGCTAACTGTGGATAGAAACATTACACAACTGTTTTGGACAGACAGAAAAAAAAATGGACCATGCTAGAAAGAACAGCAGGAATCTATATAGGACTTGAAGTAATCCAAGCTAAAATTTAACAAGAATAATGTGAATATCATCTCAATTTTCTGTAACTATGATGGGATTTTCAATAAAAATGAGAATGGTTAGCATCATCTGTCTACCTTGATATCTCATCCCCAATCTACACCATCCTTCTCTCACCATTCTTTAGCACCATACTGGGACACAGACTTGAAGGAAAATACTCAACATCTGTACCTGAAATACATATATAAATACACACACATATATATATGAACAATCACCCCAGACTCCTTGGGAAAAGGAAAGATTACTGAAACAGGTAGAAGATCGAAGGTCACACAGAAGCATGTAACTAGGTAAGAAAAGACATCACTGAAACACTGTGCCAAGTAATATTTTGAAAACAAAAAATGCAATCAATTCTGCCCCTAAAACACACAGCAAAGGAATAACTCTACCCATGATAACAGCCTTGAAAAACTAAAGAAATGAAGAGGCCCCTGAAAGGCAGAGTTCTGGACTAGAGGTAGCAGTAAACTAAGACAGTAATTACATAATCACAAAAGAGAACATTCAGGAAGAGGCAATCAAGTAAAGATGAAATACAAGTATGTTTTCTTAGTTAAAACAGAATTATGTGAAAGAGTTTGGACAGAGCACGGGAAGAGCCATGGGAGTGTGAAAATTAACTGTCAACCAAACATCAAATGTAAAAAAAAAAGCCAAACAACTGTATTCTAAATCCACACTGAAAAATAGCAGTAAATTATTTTTGTTGGATTTAGCTGTAAAAGACTGCTAATAGCATCTATCAGAAGTACAGTCAGGCAGCAAAAACATTGCCTCAAGGGCAGAGAGTTTTCAAATAAAAATACAAGTGGTGCACCTGCATGAGTGAGCTTTTTAATGATGCATGGAGTCAACAGAAAAGACACAACTGAGATTGGTTAGATTGAAAATAATATACTAAGAAAAAAAAAAAGAGATTAGGAAGACCAGCTGAGCTCAGAGATAACATGGGAGAAGTTACTGTTAAAGCAAGATTTAAGTTATAACAACACAGTGGCAGTAAATGGAAGATGTAACATGATAGGAGACCGAGCACTGCTCCCAGTTCTGCATCTGACAAATGACACTTCTGCCAACAAATCATTTAATCTCTACAGATCCATCCATCTGGGTGTCAAATAGGTTTATTGCCTTCAAACTTTAGAGGAGCACTGAAATTTAATTCATTAATACCTGGAAACTAGGTTTTAATCCTTGGATGGAAGGTGGTGGGAAAGGACACATATTACAAAACCATTGCTGTATTTACTTGAGTGAACCCCTCACCTGGCTCACTCTTGTTTCAGTTCCTGGTTCCACAGCATTTCACACCTTACCCGTTTCTTTGTCTCAGGTTGGTGGGATGAGAGCTGTGCTCACAAAGCAGGAACACCACTGTGTCAGTGGGATGGACAATTACCAGTTGCTCCCATAATACATGGAGAATGTAGGAAGAATCCTACTCCATCCATGTAGTCACAGACATTATTCTAAAATCTAAAGCACTGCAAAAAGCAGATGGAAAACAACAGGGGGTAAGAAAGAATAACCTACGTCCAAATCCTTCCTGAAGCTACTGAGAATGAAAAGTCAGGGGCTTGATTTGGCATGAGCTGAAGACACTAAAAACTTCCAGAAATGCAAATGAAGCCCCTCACATAATTAAACTCAATTATTCTCTTCAGTATGAGGGGGAAAAAAAACCCCAAACTTCCAAAATCTTTACAAGTGTAATATATTGTAGATTTTCGTATGTGCAGAAAAAAGGCACATCCAATCCTACAGCCTTTAATGGCTAGACAAATTCATTAGCTCTGCTTGTCTATTTCAAAACCAAAATCCTATTTCAAATTAGATTAATAAACTGTAGCAATATGAAATGGGGAGGACTGGAAAGGCAGCGATATGAACTCCTCAGGGATTGGGGGAATTAAACCATTATAATATTAAACCATTATAATATATATAGCTTTGTTGTCTTATAACAATGGACTGGTGACAGGAATCTCAGCCTTTTATCAAAACTGTGTTTTCCAATACTCAACCTGTGCTTTTTGATCAGAGCTGGTTATATAATCACCAGCCATGCCACGGTTTTTGCTGAAATCATGCATTTGATTTATAGATTTATTTTTTAGTACCAAAACCAGCGAGAAAATCAATTCATTCCCAAATAAAGTACAGCAAGGTTGGAGCCTCAACACTGACACCGGGTCATATGGGCTGGATGGCAGGGAAAGAAAACGCTTCTGACATTAAAATAGAGACATAAGCTCCAGTACCCACAAAACAAAGAAAGGGAACACAATGCACACAAGAATGCAAACCCAGCCCTGCTGCTGTTCAAAGCCAAGGCAGAGCTCACTCGCCTCCCAACAAGGACAGCCCGTGGCAGGAGGTCTGGAAACTCCAACGTGGACAACTGCCCAGGTCTCCCTTTACAGCTATGTATTGATTCCTGGTATTTAGCACAGCTTGTCAAGAATAATGCAGGATTGAACAATTCTTCACAATTCTTCTCCTGCCTTTTAGCTGTGAGTCACCATTATATTGGGAATAAGCTTAATTTAGACAACACAGAAGGGTAAATTATATATTTTCTTAAGATCTATGATCCAGGGGGCTACATTTTTTAACCTTTTTTTTTTTTAAATGTCCCATTTCGCTCATCTTCCCTTTTTTGTGAAAAATAAAACTATGAAAATTGCATTAATCTTCAGTAGGTGGCATCACGGGAAACAATCATCGTCCTGGACAGGAGGGAAAGGGGTTTCTACATTGGATAGAGGATTTTATATCTCTGCCACGCTCCCCCTCCTGCAGGAAGGACTCAAAGACACAAAGGAATATTCCTTCAATATTCTTCTGCAAAAGGTATTGCCTCAGTCTCCTCAGCAAGGAGGAAAATGAAAAAACTGCAAATAAATATTAGCATTTATAGCCACTGCTTAAATACAGCTCTAGTCTCATTAGAAAGAAAATGTTTGTTTTGATAGACTGGAAAGGAGGAGTTTGTGTGTCCTTTTTAGAACCTGTGTTGAGTTTAATGTGATCCCAACTGAAAACAATAGCAAATCTCACTGATTTCAGCACCTCAGTGATCAAAGCTTTCCTCTGCTGTTCTTTCATTTGTGAAAGGTTTGCAAGGAAGAGAACAATAACGTACAATAAGACATGTCTGAGTAACTCTTTGAGCTTAGATATCTGCAAAAGCTTGCCAAAAAAAGAGAGAAAGGAAGAAAATTAATAGAGTGAGATTAATTTGCATACTTGCTACTACAATAATTAAAGACATCTTTCTTATAATGTGAATGTCTCAGGCATTCCATTCATAAGGGAGATTGACGTGCTGATATATTTCCCTTCCAAGCTAGAAAGTATTTCTCTTTCATTGCAGTTACTGCCTGGAATTTATTAAAAGGAAAATAGGGAGACTGATAAGGGAAAGAAATAGTGAGTAACATTAAGACGGGACCGCAAATACTTTGCCATCCTATAATGACCACAGCCTTTGACTTGGGACCAAGAGGGCAGAAATAATCAGGTATTTGCTCTTCTCTGTCCACTTCATGGATGATCTTTTCAGTCTCCCACATCCCACCCCGAGCCCAGGCACACACAGTTCAAACTGACTCCTCCACTCACACTTCTGCTTTGTGAGCCCAAGTCTGAGCTGATAACAGAGAAGACCTCCCAACATTTCCTTTGGACATCCTTCCAGGTCAAACTATTTCCTCCAGAGAAATTGCTGTGATGTAAGGTGCAGAAAAAGACCAGAAATGTGAAATGGTCAGGAAACAGGAAATTAGAGAAAATCTAAAGTCCTGGCTGTACTATGGGATGCTCCAATAATCAATCTATATAAAATTTCCTTCAAAGTTTCACTGTTGGAAATGAAATGCCTGTTGAGGTATCATAGTTTTAAAAGTCTAAAGGAGAAACCAATTAAAAAAAAAAGGCAAGCAGATTTCTCACTACATGTATTTAATATTATATTGTTTCCTTTTCCTGATGAAACCCTTAGTAAGTGGGAGGACTCAAGAAGACACTTTGATTTACATAAATTTGAGACAGAAAAATGCTGTTAGACTGAGTCCATTGTACTGCATGGTTGGGATTGAGTCTTCCAATGGAAGTTACATCAGCCTCCAGACACAGTGCTCAGTCTCAGGCAAAATTCATAATTTAACTTCAGAATGTGCTCTTAAAGCCTCTTAAAGTCTACTGCCCTCTCCTTCACACCATTAGCACAACAGTTCAAGGTTGTTCATGCATAATATGTAAACTCTAAGTTATGATTTTGCTTTGCTTTTAGACAAATAAAACATGCATAAGTCCAGTCTGTCATTGTCACATAAATGTCAAATATGGCTATGTGCCATTTCTGGTAATCTGATTTCTAGCCCTCTTTTAAAAGAAGCAGTACACATAGCACAGCAACGCTTAGCAGTTCATAGGATTCAATCAAAACTACACAAAGTTTAAAAAATGGGCAGCATAATTCATTGAAAAGTTCTGCTAGACTCAGCATGATACAGTGCATTGTTATATCATGGAATAGGTAATAAATACTTAGGATTTTTTCCCATTTTGCCCAGTAAATTCAAATATTAATTATTTCATATGAAACTTCATCTGCTAATGACCAAGGTGAAGCACTCACTAGCAGACACCAGGATTCTCAGCTTGGCAAATGCAGAAGGGATTTAAAAGAATGATCCATTTGCTTTTTAAACCCAATGCTCCACGAGCAATTTCTGTGTGTAGGAGATCCAGGACTGAAACAGCACAGAGTGCACACAACAAGGCTTGTTGAAAAGAATTTAGTGAAAGGACAGATCGAAACTGGCAGAAGAAAATTCAAATGTGCAGGACAATTTTCACATCAAGATAACTCCTCCACAAGGCATATTCTTTCACTCATTCCTATATTTTTATTGGTTACAACCTAATCTCCCTTTGGGGGGAGGGAAAAAAAAAAAAAAGAGAGACATTCAGATTTTAAGAGGAATATGTAAAAATCAAAGTATGAGGACTTTAGAGGCTGTACTAAAAAAAAAACAACCCAACAGATGGCTGAAGAGTGAATGCACGCCCCAGTTCACTTCTGGGCCCCTGGTGCCATTCCTAAGCTGATGGCATCAGCAGAGCCCCTCCAGTGAATTCCAGCCCTGCAGGCACTCAAGGGTTGCGTATTACCCTACACGTGCTGATGAGGAGATGTCTTGCACAGACAGGGGCTACTCACCAGAAGCTGCAGCTGCTCACTACACACATCCCTTACTACCTACTGGGCTCAAGGACAAGGTCTGCTTTGTTTCTTTTCCTCGAACCAGGTAACAGCCAAACTACTTAGCATAGAATGTTTTAGGCTGGAAGGGACCTCTAGAGGTTGGACGAGATGATCTCCAGAGGTCCTTTCCAGCCTCAAACATTCTATGATTCTACTTCAGCTGCCATAAGGATCTTAGGTTTAAAACTGCAAATGTTAGAGGGAAGCAATCAGAGAGCAACGAGAATGATCCAAAGTTTAGATAATGATACCCATGAATAAATGCTGACCCCTAAAGAAACCCGGTAATTCACATATGAAACAAGGAGGCAGGTGAAGACATTGGGGTGTTTTTGGTGTTAATGAGGAAGGGACAAACACTATTGAAAAAAAAAAAATAATAGGAGAGATTCGGATTAGACAGTAAGAAAAACTTTCCACCTGTAACTAAAATCACCAAGAACTTGAATAACCTGCATAAGGAGGTTGAGGGATCTCCACTGCCAGAAATTCAGAGACAAGGTCAGAAAAGCATCTCTCAGGATACGGTTTAGATTTAGCTAGTTCTACCTTGAGGTTGAAAGATGGACTAAATGACCTCCTGAGCTGCTTTCCAGCCCTATTTTCCATGGTTTTTCTATTCTATTAAAAACATGTGAAATTTCCCTTAGCTCTTTCCCTTAAAAGGAAGGAGGCAATTCAAGAAACAGTGTCTCCAGAGCATAGCCCTTATTAATTAACCTCATAACGTAACCTGCAGTAACATTGTGCAATGCTGTGCACCCCCTCCAGTGCATGTCCTACATTAGAGCATCTTCTGCCTACAGAACGTAGAGCTTGATCACAAAGATCTTGGTGTGTCCTCACTCTCGCTGAAATCAATGTAACTAATTAAGAATTGTAATCAGGCCTTCAGTCTAAAGCACTAGAAAAGCCTTTTAGAACCAGCTTAGTTACTTAACCATCCCAAACAGGCACCAACTGATACATTGGCTGCTTGGGGAAGATGCATCTTCCCCTCAGGTCTGGAGCCTGCTCTGTCCCATGTTTCCATCTAACACCCGAGGAGGGAGAAGCCAAGTCTCAATCAAAGCAAAACCCACCAGGCTTTTACACTGGCAGTAACATTTTATGGCTGTTCCTCAGTTGAAATTGCTCATTTATGGCTGTAAAAAGATGCAAGACTGAAGAACCAACCTGCAAAAAAATTATTCTGTATTGATTTTACTTCTTCTGAGCCTGGTCTGCCCTATTGAAAAAAAAAATTAAAAAAGAAATATTTTTCCTAGGAAAGTGTATCCTATGCAGACACATGTGTAGGTCTGAGCATTGCTCTGTCTAGCCACTGTTCTCATCCCAGTTGAAAATCATCAGAACTGAGAGACTTAATTACTGTACCTTTCAATAAGGCTTTAATTTTATTTTTGTTCTTTCTACTGCAAATGCCCATGAATCAGAGGGTCACTTTAAGCACAAAATTCAATTTAATTATACTCACAGGCATTTTTATCATTAAACAGGTCAACTTATTAAAAAAAAAAAAAAAAAGTTGATTATGTATAATGGAAAGCCTGGCAGGCAATCCAGAAGAATTTCACTCTGAAAGCTCTCACAGCCATTTGTTTAGATTTGTTTACTAAGCACTGGGCAAGGTCTCACTGAATGAACATTACAGCATTAACTGGAACTGCATCTAATATTTAATTCTAAGTGGATTTAATGTTGACTGATTGACTGTTTTCATGGGAATATTTACCAGTATTTGTAAACTGGATTATTATCTGCTAATAAAAGCGAGGATTGAGAAAACCAACCCAAAAGGTCACTGACTGAGAATATGCCTGGGTATTCCTGAACTGAACCTGGCCAAATCCTTCCCAAGTTACAGCATTATTTCATACAATCACTTCCATTCTTCTGACAGGATTGGATTCTTTTTCAGAGAGGACACTGTTTTAATTACCTGCCAGGGAGGATGTCTCTGATGGACTATCCTCGTGTGAACTAGATCTAAAAAGAAAAATCCATGCTGTTCATGAAAGGCTTGATAGGCAAGGTAGGGGATTGTAAAAATTCTGGAGAAATAACATTTTGGATAGCAGAGAACAGAAGAGGTCTTCTGGAAAGCTATTTTTGTGCCTAAATATTACACCTCACTACTTAGCTTGGGTCTTTTCCAGGCATATTTTTGCTCTATTCTGTATGCAACTATGGGTAGCATGATTTCTGCATGCTATTTATGAGGCTAAGTAGTCAAGTAATTATACACACTGTGCATTTTATATATGCCTTTCCCTTATGCTCCCCGTTTGCATTAACATCTTGCTTTACAATAGCTCAACAGGCCTAGAACTTCTTTATTTATCTAACTGTATGGTCAATACTAATTTGTAAACTAGCTATTATTTTTAACCACTTGTATGTATACAAAGCATTAACTCAGTTATTTCAAGATAAAGTCTTAAAAAGGGCATTACACAAAGGTGCAATGCAAGAAGTGAGTTTTACTGATGGCAATTACAAAAATTATTTACTTTCATCTTTACGTCCTCGTGACACAAAGGGGATCACAGGGCAGTGAAAAAAAGCTCCCACAAAGTGTTACCTCAAAGGAGCCTGACTGCAAAGGCAGTTCCTCTCTACTTGAAGACCACCTGGAACACTTCTAATTCATCCAGGATTACTTCACAATACCCATAACAGATAACTACAAACACACAGAGAAACCAGAAGCAATTTCTGCTCATGGAAAAAGCTGCATTTTCCTGACTCATTAAGGTACCCAGATGTAGTAAGAGTAGCAGCTCTGGGAATCCAGAATGACAACATAGCTTTACCACCACCCTGAATTCTCACCTTTCATCTTCAATTTCCCTTTCTACACAGAAGTAAACATCACACAGTTACAGCACCACAAAGGTGTCACAACTACAGGCACTTATGCAAAAACAAGACCCCGTGGATTTTGCTTGGCATAAATTGTTGCTTACCACCCAAGCAGCAGCTGATTTCAGAGCTTCAGAGGTGTCTGAATTTTAGCAGAAAACTGGTGCAACGTACTCTTTCTCTAAATACAAAAGTTTACTCAAACAAAGCTATACCTAGTCACACAATTGGCATTTTTAGAGCAGTTGCTGATGTTGCTTCCTTTGCCACTCTACCTGATGTCCTCAGATGTCTTCTCTCCCAGCTATCTAACACTCCCCCTCAGCTGGCTCAGTTACTGTCCTGTCCAGACTGGGCAGAGCAGCAGATTTGCTTCTACCAGGTTCATCTACTGCTCTCTGGTGATCTATTTTTGCTCAGATGATTCAACTTAGTATGTTCCTACAGTGTACAAGGCTGACCTAAGTTCTTTTAAGTTATGACCTAAGGAATAACATTACTTTCATTAGTCATAAAAATTTCCAAGATCAAGTTTCATGTGGAACAAACCTGAAGTCCAATGAAAAAAAAACAGTAAAAATACACAAACTTGTTTCTGCAATACAAGTTATGCTGAACTGGCACTAAATACACTTATTAGGTCTCATACTGCTTATATTAATTTCCAGGTATTAGCTATTTGTGCATTGTATGTTTGGACACAATACCAGGGATATTTCAAGGTATAACTTAGAATTAAAACAAATGAGGCTCCTTATACTTCCCAGAAATTGAAAGGTTGGAATTATTTAATCAGTCCAAGCGAAAATGAATTTGCAAACTTAGCTGCATATAAGAAATTACCTTTACTCCAATCAATGGGTACCTTAGATTTATCCTTGAATTATTTTGGAATCACTTTTTTATGAGCAAATCAAGGTTCCTTTGAAAGGTCTGAATGATAATATTATGCTCTGCTATCATACAGGTTTTGACCATTCTTGCAAATGGAACATCTAAGGACCATTTGATACCCATCCATTCCTCCCTTCCTTGTCTCAGTTACAGAGCTTGGATATTTAGCTGGAATTCTAATTATGAATTTGTCACTGGATTTTTTAACAGTATTTCTGTCACCTCCACACTAGCAAGCACGAATACAAAGTAAAGCAGCTTGGAGGCACAATACAAAGGCCAAGCAGGATAAAGGAGCAGCAAAAGCACAACAGAAACCACGGATGGTGGTAGGAGCAGTGTGGTGGTGACTGGAAATGAAGGGCTTGCTTAGCACACAGCCTCAAGGGCGATGCTTTTACTCTAGTCCCCCGTGAACACGCAGAAATACACACATTAGCATCTCAGTATCTGGACTGTCATTTCTTGTATTCCACTGGAATGTCAAGTGATGGCTACTGCACACAGCAGAAACTGCTCCTGACCCAGAGAACCTACTATTTAAATATTTAAATTGTCAGTCAAAGGGAGAGGAGAGGAGGGCAAGAGAAGTTAAGTGTTAAATGCATGGAAAGAATAATGATTTGCCAATCAGGTTAGATCCACAGTTTGGGAGGTAGGTTTCTATTGAGGTACTGTTTATATTGCTGTGAAATGAGGACAGGTAACAAAACACAAAGAAATGTGGGGCAAAACAGGGAGGCAGAGCAGCTTTCAAACAGAGGCCTAAAACATATCAAAATGATGCTAAAAATAAGCAGCACTCAGAACAATAAGCTTTTCTAATGAAATATTAGTCTTGCTGCCACACATGTCAATCCCCTAAATTAGGGAAAGGAACCATGGGGCAATACCCAGAATACAAATTGCACTGAATGCAAAAGCAGCTGCAAAACAAAGAATGAGCTGATTTGACACCTGCTAAAAAAAAAAAAAAATCCATTAATCACAGGAGAAATATTTATGTTTTTCAAGTCAGAATACTAGTCCTGAAAAACAAAGTATCTGCATAAATTCCTCATCATATTTCCAGACTTTCAGCCACAACACAGATATTTCTGTGGAAAATGTGATTAGACAATTTTGTGTGTGTTAACAATAGTGAGAGTTTAAGGTAACAGACATCCCACATCAAGAGACCTACACAAAGCCATACATATTCCAAGCTGAGACTAGACCATTTAGTAAAAAAAAAAGTGAGATCAGGTTTTATATCATGCAAAAGTGGTAGATATAATTAATTCCAACTTACAGGTTATATACTCCATAGTTTCTTCCTATTAAATCTGTGAGTCCTACTTTAAAAAAGCAAATTATTTGGGATGCTTTTTTTTAATGGAAATTTTGAAAAAATAGACAGTATCTAATCTTAAAGTTCTACTGAATTTTGGTTGCTATAACAACGTGTGAAAACCTTTTCCCTGTTGAGGACATCTGTAGCTATTTTTACATGCAACAGCTGGATTTGTCTGTCTGAATTTCACTCATAAGAAAAAGTGGTTTAAAACCTTATTCAAAGACAGCAAGTAATATAATGACAAATATCAGAATCCAGCAGGCTCAACAGCAGAATCACCTCTGCTATGAAACACACATAACACAGCAGAACTGTAAAATGAGCAACAATTTGATTAAAAGCAGTGAGAGTCTCACATTGCCCCCATGCACACACTCCTCCTACTCCCAAATTTGGCACTGGAACAAGGGCACAACAAGTGTTTATAACTGAGATCTTTGATCTCAGGCAGTACCACCTTCATATTCTAAATTTGTCTAAAATTTACCAATACAGGAGAGCACCAAGAAGCTGAATCTTGTAATTTGCTGTAGAACAAAGCACGTCAGGCAGCTGGAAACATTCAGCTGGGATGCCCAGATACATGTAAAAATGTAACAGCTATATATAACTGTTCTCATCTTTCTCTACAAAAGTTTCTCTTAAAATAAAAACAGCAAATGAAACTGGTGTTGAAGCTGCAGATTTCTCCAAAACAGGAACATCTGGGCTACCTCAGAATTAGACTAGGTGTCACTTTGCCCCCAAATCCCAGATACCTGTAAGATTGGAAATAGAAATTAGGAGCTCAGGACACCTAGGCAACACAAAAATTGACCTCTAGAGAAAATAATTTTATTTCAAAACTCCTTTTTACACCATGCAGCAGTGTATTTATTATTATTGCACCATAATCTAGAAAATAATATCATTATAATGAATTACTGAAGTGAATTGTTCATTCCCTGTGAGGATTAGGAAAGAATGAATTAAATCCTAATACTTATTACAAACCACTTCTCCCCTGCATGGCCTGGCTTTGCAGAGCCTGGTAAAACCCTCACCCCTACCCACGCCAGGCAGAGGCAAACCCCAGCAGTGCAGGGGCTCTCAGAGTAGAGTCACAAAAGGCTACGTGGATTCCTGAAAATTTCTCTCCTACTGTTACTTTTGAGCTGAAATCACAAACAAAAAATAGCAAAGAGCCTCCCCGTGGGTGTTGGAAACACGCACCGCATACGTTAGACAAAGGCTGTAGCTGCATATATGCCTGGTGCACATGGTTAGAAGAATATCTGCTTTAATTTTTAAATGCAGAAGAGGAGGGCATGACATTTGGTGAACGGGGTCCTCTATTTTTTTTTCCCCTTTCAGTTCTGATTTTAGCAGTGAATACGTAATTACTGTAAATGCATCCAACGCCTACAGCGTTTCTAAAACAGCCCCAAATTGTTCCTATTGCATCTGCTGATCAATAATTACTAATGTCACGCAGAGACAGGTAAATTGCCAGTGCCTTAGCCTGGGACATTGCACGTTTACAGACACCTACGATTTAAGGTGACAGTTGGCAATACAAAGGGCAAAACCAGTCTTGCTTTTTCCTTAATAATTTGCTTCCAGCTGATGGCCCAACACATTAAATATGTACTAACACGTTCTGAAAAAACTCACTGGGTATGACTGGGATGTCAAGAAGATTCACAGCCCAGTGGCAGACAGTAGTTTAGTTGACACTTTCTGAGCTGAATTTATTGGAGAGCTTCCTGAAGAGAGGAGAAGTGTTCAATTACCCAGTAAATATCAAAGAACATGCTTGCTGTTGCTGGTCTTCCCTTGGACAGGAATTCCCTACTTTGAAGTGTGACCTTTCCTGCAGACCTACTGGAGTTGGTATTTAAGTTGTATGCTGGAGAACCGGACACAGTATTGAGCTCAGGAGTGATTTCCACACTGCTTAATGTGCAATGCACAAAGCAGCAGAGGAAGGATGGAGCAAATGGCCCATGGCAGCAGTTTCTCCACAATCCTCTAAACGAACAAAACGAGATGAAGAGCAGAGATCTGAAACAATTGAAATCCAATGTCTTGGAATTGTACTGAGATGTTAGCCAGGATGCCCTGGCAGTTAAGTAACTCTCTGAACTCTGCAAGACTGATGAATATACCTAGATGCTTTGCTGTTGTTAGTAAGGAAAGAAAGAAAGAAAAATAACATGGAGAATAAAAGTGTCTTGGAATTCAGCCAGGACAAAGCAGAGCACTTCTGCTCCAGGACTCATGATCCATATGAAAGCTAATCACTCATACCATTGGAGATGGCAATGTACTACATCCATCTTCAAGATACCAGGCCAATGTACACAGCAAAGCACACAGGGCTTGGAAGTGACACATAATGGGCAACCTACTTGCACAGGATGGAAAGCAACATATTTGTTAGGATATGGCAAAAAACAAGTAGTTCAAGCAACTTAAAAGAATTTGAGAATGACCTTGTGTTAATCAGGTTAGCCTGCCCAAGGGAGTGGGAGGGAAATCTCCTTACTTAATAAGATCAGTCTTGATTTTAGAGATAATAGGAACATAATTACAAGTTGGCGAGGATGATGTGACCTCCAACCTACCTTTTAATCCTCATCTAGAGATACTTAATGAAGCTAGTGAAAGTGGAAAATAAAATGGAGTAAGGAATAACGATTAGAGCCAAAGTCCAGCGGAGAAGTCTTCAGTAACAACTATGCCCAATTTTGTTCCACTGAAAGAAAGGAAACATTTCAATATCCCGTGAAATAAGATCTGCATCCAGTGAAACCTTCCAATGCATCCTGTTAAACCAAAAGACTTCAGCATACTCCCAGTTTAACACCATGGTTTACAGCTTTGACACACAAAATGAGAAAGAAGTGGACAGAAAACGAGCTGGACTTTCTTTGTAGTAACCTTCAAATGCAGCATCCATATTCCCAAGTGACCTTCCAAAAGGACTTGCCTTTTCTCCCTACCTTTTATATTTACTGTGGCTATTACAATGGTTTTTGGAAGTAAACTCTGAGCAATCAATCTTCAGGAACACGACAAGCCTTGTTTTTTGCACAAAGGGATATGTGCATCTGTACCTTTGCAGGTGCTACCATCTGCTCATGTATTAGAATTTGTTGGTACAAACCTCTTTCAGCTACTATAAATATTTTCAGTTTAACACTTTGGTAATTTTATGAGTATTTTAAAAATAAAAAGCAAGAGCTATGTAAAAACATCAGAAAAGACACGTCCATAACCACATTCTATGAACACAGTCTTCCCAGTCAGCTTCCTCACTGGTAAGTTTATCCTAATTAACCACTTTTTTTCTTATTTAAGATATAGTTTTATACCATGGGATAGAAGATAAACATGAATCTTGATTTGAACACTATCAAAAAATTAACTCAGAGTTATTTACTATCAACTATTCTATTTTTCTAATGTCTCATATCAAAAGTGAGGGAATTGCAAAGAGTATTTCTATCAGCAGTGACTGACCTTGAGTTAGGTCTCAACACAATAGGTTGAGCAGGTACCTTGCTCACATAAAGACCATCAGCATTCAAAATACTTGAATGACACTGATCCCCCACATACTGAAATTCTAAAAACTTGCTTTTGATAAACAGGATTGGTTCTTTATGATCAGAAGGACACCAAAACATTACTAACTCTCTCTACTACTATTTTTCCAAATGAATTATTTAATAGCAAAAAACCAACCAACCAAAAATCATAACCTAGTGACTTCAGGATGGTATGGTGTTCTGTTCACAATTACTATATGACTCTCCAGGTGAAATCAAAAGTTGCTACATAAATTTAATTATATTTAACACATCTAAGGTTTAAATAAATCTAAAGCAATAAATAGCAATAGAGAATAGCTGGGAGGGGAAAAAAAAAAAATCAAATCAATGAAAAGCCATGAAATTTCTCTGTGTTCTATCCTGCATGTCACAAATAATCTCTCTAGAGATATATACACACACACACACAAAATTAAATTAATGCTTTCATCAAACTGACAAGTGTGGTTAAAAATACTAAAATGAAGCCCTTTTAATCAGCAAGCACTGCCAAAAGGCACATCCGCTGGTACCCAGGCCTGGCCAATCTCACTGTTCAGAGTGTGACTGAACAAACAGAGTGTTCTTAAGCCTCCCATGTCTTTCCCAAACCATCAAAGCTCCTGTCAAAGCTCAAGGAGATGCTGGCAAGCTCTGCTCAGTGCTCTTTGGCTAGAGACTGAGTTGCTATGATATACATCTACAGAATAATAAGAAAAAAACCTGTGGAAAATGTGAAGATGGTGAGCATGTTCCCTGGAAAAAATGTATTTGATGAGAGCAAGTCAGAAGCAATCTTGACCTGTGAAGACCTTGCTAAGAGAAAAGAGAACTGTTCTTCCTGCTATCCATTCCAATTTGTACTCACTTCGATATCAATCCAAAAAAAGAGAGACAAGAGGGGGAACAAAACCAGTATTTTGCTGAAAAAAATATTAAGGCACCATAGAAAGAGTTTTTCTGTTGTTATGGAAACACAGAAAGCACAGGCTAGCAAAAAGAAAAGTGAATAAAGAAGCAATTTAAACTGCAAATATAAACAGGTTCTTGCTTCCTGGAAAAAAGTTATTCCAAAGGCTTTTGTTGCTGCTGTGGATCCAAGCAACTGAAAACTACAAATTCTTCCCCACAGAAACACAGATAAAAATTTGAAATCCACTGTAACAAAATAATAAACAGGACAAGGAATAAAACACCCCAAACAGACAGTGTTATCAAAGTGGAATTTTCACACACACAAAGAACTAGTTTGCTGAAAATGCACTAACTTCAGACATCTGCTGTTTTAAATAATCAGAGTGGTGAAAAAAAGACAGGTTTCTGCATTTATCTGGAGATAAATAGTTCTTTGTTCCTTCCCCACATTTGTGTTTGTATTTCATATACATTGAGCACACAGACAAATAACTCCATAATCTGAACATAAATTACTTACTAAAAAGTGGTTGTTTTATATGAAGCTACTCTTGAGCATACAAAATAGAACATAAAAATAGCTATTATCTGTTAGTCTACAGTCCTTTGCGCATAAAGTTAATTCAAAATTTGACACAGTCCCAAGTTACATCAAGAAATAATGTTAAATAATTGTAGGCATGTAACTGATTAGCAAAATTTGGCTTTAAAATTCTAACCAAAACCACCTTTCTACTGTGTCAGAAAGAGGGAAATAGGTTTTTGACTGGTAGCAATGATCACATGCTTATGTAGATTA